>JAODAL010014701.1:0-86473 GCA_025379985.1 Phyllomedusa bahiana
AAATTTGAATACAGCAATTTTGTAGTCAGCGCAGGTGATTTGATGGGAAAAAAAATCCCTTTATTATCCAAATACATTTCAGATAGGTGTTTTTTTTACTTTGGCGCAGGCCAGCTTTGTTATAGATCCCCTTGCACAAAAATTTGAAAACAGCAATTTTTTCCGTCCCCGCGGTGATTTGGTAGGTCAAAAATACCTTTTTTTATCCGTATACATTTCAGATAGGTGTTTTTTTTACTTTGCGCAGGCCATTTTTGTTCATAGATCCACCTTGCACTTAAATTAAATACAGCAATTTTGTCGTCACCGCAGGTGTATTTTATAGGGCAAAAAAACCTTTATTATCCTATACATTTCAATAGGGTTTTTTTCACTTTGGCGCGGGCCCACTTTGTTCATAGATCCACCTTGCACTTAAATTTTAAATACAGCAATTTTGTATCACCGCAAGTTTTTTTGATGGGTGCAAAAAATACCTTTTATTATCCAATAGTTTTAAAAAATAGCTGTAGCTTGGTGCCCCCAAATTTTTTTTCAAAAAGCCACGTTTAAAACAATTCTGATTGAAAAATTTTTCTAGCAACGTTCCTTTTTGTCTTTTGCGCAAAAAACACAATTTCTCATCCGTGTAACTTCTAAATATTTTTATTGGCCGTTGAACCCCAGTTTTGGCCCCGGAAAGCGCACGTATTATTTTGGAAAACTACTTTTCCTATCCTACTGGGGCATTTTAAAATCCTGGGCGAAGGAGGAACACTTTTGATTTTGATTCGGTTCTTCCACCAACCCCATTTCAAGGATTCGCAAAAAACAATTTTTATTTTTTAAACCAGTTTGGGTGTAGGGGAAAAAAGGGAAATTTTAAAATATGGTTTTGCCATCTTTTAATAAAAAACTTTTCCAAAAATTCCAACCTTTTCCCAAATTTTTATCTTTCGAACATGGAGCGACAGAGGTGGTAACGAGAAAAAAGGGTTTTTGGCAGGAGGTACGAGAGAAGGTTCTCCCTTTCCCGTGCTGGCGACAACAAGAACCAGTGGATCGTCGGTTGCAGGGGCCGCAGGCCCGCATCGCTGGGTCTGCCCCTTTAAATCAGTACAACACGTTGCCCAAACTGTTCTTCAGTGGGTTTAATAACCGCTCCACATCTTCCCCTCGTCCTCCCAGCCGGCCACAATGTGTGGGTCAGCATATCACTCCTCCAAATGACCGGGAAAGGAAAACCAAAGTAACTCGTTACCCACCACATGGGTAATCCATTTTCTGAAAACCTTTTGTGACAAAAGCGGTTTGGGGGCAGAAGGAGTTAAAAAACAAGACAAAGGG
This sequence comes from Phyllomedusa bahiana, assembly GCA_025379985.1. Classification (NCBI taxonomy): domain Eukaryota; kingdom Metazoa; phylum Chordata; class Amphibia; order Anura; family Hylidae; genus Phyllomedusa; species Phyllomedusa bahiana. Next base: position 1,327 of record JAODAL010014701.1, read on the forward strand.
GGAGATTTTGTCTGCTCGACCCCAGTTTCTGAGCCATCAAGGAGGGGAAGGAAGCCTCAATGGCAAAAATCCCGGGGGGTCGGGAACCTTGGTGTCTTGCTTGTATCCCCCATCCTGGATGCAAAATGTCAGGACGCCAAGCACCTGTGTATGATGACATTTCGGGCCAACTGGTCTTTTTAGCAGAATTTTCTTGTGAGCGCTTCATCACTGGACGAGGAGAAGACGATGGGTAGTGTCGTAGGGGTCCCGCCTCAAAAAGGAGAGGGCGGTCGCAGAAGTCCGCTGATATGATCCGCCAGCCACGGTCAGCGCAAACCCCGCTCCTCGCTATCGCCGTCAAAAAGGTCCAGACCTCTCAAGCCTGGCCTTCTTTGAGCAAGCCTTTGATTCACCCAGTGATGTCATATGCCGCGTTTGCCATAAATGCATCAGTAGAGGCAAGAATCTTAGGTGTTTAACCACCACCAAAATGTCTAGTCACATGCAGCGAATGTATGAGTTGAAATGGAGGCAAAACTTGGCCAAAAAAGGCCACACCAATGTCGGGCTTCTAACCAGCTGCCCATGTCTCTCAGAGTCATGATCAGGGATCAGCCTCCGCTTCAGCCTCCACCGTCGCCCGAGTACCACCAGCACCACCAGAGACCCATCCTACACCTTCTCCTTCCGCCAGTTTGACGACCTGCACGCCGTACAGCGGCCAGTCTAGCAGCCAGCCTTCTGTCTTCCAGGTTTGGGAGCAGAAAAAAAAACACTTTAAACCCAAACCATCCCAAAGCCAAGAGCCTGAATGTTGGCATTGCCAGGCTTTTGGCCTTGGAAATGTTGCCTATCCAGCTGGTGGACACAGATGGGTTCCGCCACGTCATGGCCCTTGCCTGCCCCCAAGACCAGATGCCGAGCACTCATTTCTTTGCCAGAAAAGCCGTCCCTGCCCTGGCCAGCTACGTGTCATATAAAATTTCAAGCGCGTTGTCTGCATCTGTGTCCGGAAAAGTCCATCTGACCACCGACACATGGACTAGTAAGCACGGCCAAGGCCGCTATATCTCTGTGACAGCTCACTGGGTGAGCTGGGTGGATGTCTCTGGTGGTGACGGTGGCTCTCAGGCTCAGCGCACGCTCTTCAAAACCGCAGGGATGGTGCAGGGCTCTTTCCCCCAAGGTCCTCTGGTGGCATCACGTGCCCAGAGAAACCAGGCCGTGTTGAAATTAATCTGTCTTGGAGACCGTCCACACACAGGTCAGGAGCTGTGGACGGCTCTCCGCAATGAGACCGAGCGCTGGCTGGGTGACAAGAACCTTGTGCCAGGCAAGGTGGTGTGCGATAACGGTCGAAATCTGCTGGCCGCCCTTAAGATCGGTAGGCTGGAGCACATCCCTTGCCTGGCACATGTCATGAACCTCGTCGTCCAGAAATTTCTAAAGCGCTACCCGGGTCTGGACTGCCTGCTGAGGAAGGCTCGAGGTCTGAGTTCGCACTTCCGCCGTTCGCACCCTGCTTCGTCCCGCCTGGCTGCGTTGCAGTGTCAGCTTAGCCTCCCCGTCAACCGTCTCATTGTTGACGTGGCAACATGCTGGAATTCCACCCTCCACATGCTCCAGCGATTGTGGCAGCAGCGCAATGCCATTACGCAGTACGAAGTGACACATGGCCTGACAAGCAGCGGTGCGGACCTCGGGGTGTTGAGCCACCGAGAGTGGAGGCAGGTGAAAGAGCTCTGCACCATCCTTGCCAGTTTTGAAGAAGCCACCAAAATGGTCAGCGCGGACAATGCCCTTGTCAGCATGAGCATTGTGGTGATCTTAGTTCTGGAACGATCGTTGGACACTCTGAAACATCAGGTCCCGCCAGCGACGGAGGAGACGGACACAGATGCGGACACGGAGCCTTTCTCTCCGTCGAATCCACAAGGCCCGACAGTTTCACAATTTTATCGGTCTTCATTAGGCAGTGGTTCGGGTCCAGGGCTAGTGCACGGCGGCGCATCAGCTCTCAGGGTGCATCATCTGAGGCAAGTCAGGGCTGTGTTGAAGCTGTGCCGGAGGAAGCGGAGGAGGAGGAGGTATTCCTAGACACCGACGTTACCGACGTCCCTGACTTGGAAAGAGTTGGTGAGAATTTGAGGGCGGAGGAGGAAGATGAGGAAGATCAGTTTGCTATGTTCCCACCCAGAGGCTTGGGAAATCAAGGCTCCATCTCTCACATGAGTGCTTGGATGCTCCATTTCCTCCAACATGATCCTCGCATTAAGGCCATCAAAATGAACATCAGTTACTGGGTGGCCACCCTCCTGGATCCCCGGTCAAAAACAAACCTCAGCACTTTTCCTTCCACCCACCCAAATAGAGAGTAAAATGCAGGAAATGGAGACCTTGCATGATTGATCAACTGGAGACATCTGTTTCGTCTGCTTCACGTTCTTCAAATGTGGAACAACGTCAGCGACGTGACATCAGTAGAGTGCCAAGTAGCCGCAGCGGCAGCAGCAACAGCAGCAGGCAATGTGGCAGAAGCCTAATGGGTGACCTATGGCAATCTTTATTTACCACCTCACCAATGCATGTAATGCAGGGCACACATCCAACACACAGAGCTTAAGATCATGGTGCACGACTATCTGCGTCTCAACACCGATGTTTTTGGATGTGTTCCGGACCAATTGACTTCTGGGTATCCAAAATGGATGCATGGCCCGAGGTCGCTCGCCACGCCATAGCGGTGTTGTCCTGCCCGTCAGCCAGCGTCATATTTGAGCGGACCTTCAGCACAGCTGGAGGAGTCATTACAGACAACGCATCCGGCTTTCCACAGATAATGTTGATCGTTTGACATTCATCAAAATGAATCAGGCATGATCTCTGATGATGTTGTGGCCCCAATTGCCGAGGTCACCGATTAGTTGCCGGTCTACTTCACATGCCTCTTCAAACAGAAATGGTCCTCTTGAAAAATGTCTTTTAGAATGATCATTTCTCTCTGCAATTTTTATTCTCAGTTACCAAAAGATAATTTTGCTGGTTTGGCGGTGTGGAGACTGTAAAAGACACCAATGTTTCATGACAAAACCGTATTCCATTTACTCACTTTATCGTTAGAATTTTTCGCATTGTCAATGATTTTGAGGTCATGTTGCTGTGAAATACAGCTATAATCATGGTCCTTTGGAACAGAAATGTGGCTTCTAAGTGGCATTTCTCCCTCACAATTTTTAACAGTGGCTGAGAAGTCATTTTTATAATTTTTTTGGGTCATGCTGCTTTGAAAAATGCAGCAATACTACAGGTCCTATTCTAAAAAATGTGTGTCAAGGCTAAGCTGTGCTCCGGCTGCAGGGATTTACAGGCTGCAGCAGCTGATGTGCGCTCCCTCCCTGATACACTTGCTGCTGACAACTCTGTGAGTGACAGGGGCCCAGCCACTCCTGACAGGGGGCGAGTTGCACCAGCCAATGGGAGGACCCGGAGGCCGCTCCAATCAGCTGCAGGGGCGGTATCCAGGAATCCCATTTAAACTCCCTGAAGGCTGGGTGCTGTGCCTGTGATATTCCTGGCTACCTTGTTATTTGTTTTTGTGTTTGCTTATCCGTATACCTGACATCGGCTTGTTTACGTTTATTCCTCTGGTTCTGATTTGTGGCTTTGGCGTTCCTATTTGTTATTGACCCGGACTGTCTGACTATTCTACTTCCTCACACCCCAGCACTTTAGCAGAGCAGGGACTGTCGCCCAGTTGCCGTCTGCCGCCTAGGGCAGCACGTCAAGTAGGCAGGGACAGTGGGCTGGTTCCAGTTAGGGCTCACTGCACCTCCCTTGACGTGACAATGTGGTTTCTAACAGACATTGTTCTTCACAATTGTCAAAATTGGCTCAAGATGATGGTGCTGTCAAAAACAGGAATAGGTAGGACACTGTTAATGGACACATATTGCAAAATGACTTGTTTTTGCAAGATCTTTAAAATAGCTAGTAATCCCTGTAGTGAGACAACACATTTAATACAATTAAAAAAAAAGAGAAACAAAGACGTGGTGGGATTCCATCCATTTTAAAAATGTGTTTTCTAGAATTAAACTACTAAAAAACTGGCATGTACAAAATAGCTGATACAAATATTCCTCTGATTTGTACAAGGGAGGTACATGAAGACTTGAACAGATGTAGGTTACCCAGGACAGGTCTAGTCCAGTTCAACTAAAATGGTAGTTCAAAGACTCCATTTTCTTGCACTTTGTAATCTTGTGGTCAGACAGGTTTAATGGTCATACTGTGATACAGAACAGGTATAGTCAATGTCCAGTTTAACTAAAATGGTGGTTCAAAGACTCCTTTTCCCAGCACTTTTTTATCTGTGGGTCAGACAGGTTTAATGGTCATACTGCGGTACAGGACAGATATAGTCAATGTCCAGTTCAACTAAAATGGTGGTTAAAAGACTCCTTTTTCAGGCACTTTTTAATCTGGAGGTCAGATAGGGTAATGCTGCGTTCCAGGACAGGGATGTTCAAGGGCCAGATCAAGTCCAATGATGGTTCAAATCATACTGCCTTCTGGCACTTTTTAATTTGTGGGTCATGCAGGTTTAAGGGTCATGCTGTGGTACAAGACAGGTATAGTGAATAGTCTGTGACTTTTTTTCTGTGGCTTTTATAACCTAAGTGTGTTGCCCAAGATGTAGCACGTATCCATTTGACTGTTGTGGATGTTAATTCCAGCTTCTCCAGCCCTGTTTGGGTGTAAGAATGAAGGTATTGTTCCTCTCCCATAGACTTTAATGGTCATCGGCAATAATCTATTATCGACTATCGGAATTTGTCTTGATAATTGCCGATATCGACTATCGACCCGATGACAACAGTCGACGTAATCGCTCATCACTAATGATGAGTGTGATTTCAAGATATAATGTTCCGGGAAAAAACATTGTATAGTGAAAAATATTGTTTCCTGAGGCCAATGTCAGTTGAGGGACCACTGGTTTTGGGGTTCACCCTACAGCTACCATACATGACTTCACATGCCTTACTTCCTGTCTGTTTTTACTTCCTTTTGGCCTCTCTTTTCTTTCCTTTCACCTCCTAGATAACTGAACAGTGCCCTCACCCAGTCTTGGTGGTAATGTCATCATGCTAGCCTATAATTAAGATGGGGTAATTGGGCTTCTAAGTCTTCCTTACTGAAGGTGATTGGAAGCAGCAGGCAATGGACATGAAAGAACTACAAGTGTACAGGTGTACTACAGGTGTATGCCCCCCAAATAATATATTTTATATAAAGAAAATATGCTTTATGTATAATACTTCTAAATAATAGTTATACATTTACCAAATAACTACAAGGAACAAATATAACCATACTATTAATGGACAAGAGAGGTATCTCAATACCAATATTATCAATAATACCACTACTGATAATACCACAAAAAACTGCAGCCGACCAAAAAAGCACCAAAAGTGAAAAAGTGACACCAAGAAAATATTCTGTAGTGTATTTTATATTTGCCTATTGAGTTCCAGCTAACATCTTGTAACACTTAAAATATGCATGCAGAAATGCAACTAAGGTTGTGTCGCATGCATTCTTGCAAAAATGCATTATGTAATACTCGCTTAAAACTGATCAAAATCGCAAGCAGGTAGGTCCCATTTTACTTGCTTCACAGGGCCTATAAAAGGACCAAAAAATACCCTCAAATCCTGACCATATATCACCTCCATATAGAGACTGAATAATACCACTACTCTGACTGAATAGATGCCTTTAGATGAAGACCAACATTGCCACCATACACTGATGTTGTAGGTCACATCTTCTTTGATGAGTCATTCCGGTCTCTGATGAGTTATTCTCTTTCCCTTTTCTGTTCCATCTGGCCCAGACTGCCATGATTTCCTTTTTCTTTACATCTACTTTACTGACTTCTTCCAGGAATAACTTGTCTCTGTAGAATGTGCTGGAAAATTAATAATAACCCACTTGGTGCTCCACACAGTAACAGTATCTTCAAACAACAAATGTGCCTCAAGATGGGTTTCGGACTTCTTTTTGTGCCCCTAGTTTTAGTCTTCTTTTAGTCTTCTTTTGTGCCCCTATATAGTAGATACAGTAGGTAAACCCAAAATATAGTAGGTAGATAAAGTTCCAAATTAGAAAGGCAAATGCTTAGACCCCCTTCAGGTGGCTAGACCCCAATTGAGCAGGTAACCCCTGAAACTAGTCATACCTATTCTATTAGGCAGGTAGGACCCCAATTAGGTAGGTAGGTAAGCTTTTAGGTTGGAAAGACTCCCATTGGGTATAAAGAGTGCCTCTTATTGGGTAGGTAGGTAGATACCGTACTGTTTAGGTAGCTTGGCCTTCCAGTGAGTAGATGGGTTGTCCCCCACTGGGTAGGTAGGCTGTCCATCCCTGAGGTAGGTATGTAAGCCCCCATTAAAAAAAAAATAAAACTAACCTCTCCCTATGCCCCTGTCAAGCAAATTTCTCCTGAAGATCCTGTCCTGGTGCAGGGGACGTGATACAGTGACATAATCCCATGTGCACTGGGAGGCTCTTCCTGACCTCTTGGAGGCCTTAGGCCTGTGCACATACAGTTGATAAACAGATCCAGGTCTACTATGCTTAGAGGCCCACCACAAGTTTCCCCTGCTCCCCTGTGGGCAAGTCCAAGCCTAGATATTACACCTCATTATTACCTAGAAAGTAAAAGTTGTTACAATAAGAACACATTGTTCGATGACACATTGTGCCATAACTAGCCATACAATATTGTATATAACTTATGGTCATATGTTGTAGTTTATAGTCAATTCACTTAAGTTTAGCATAAAAAGTAATAGGGAAGCCTATTCACATAAGTCATATAAGGCACAACACAAAGCTACCTGTTTTTTTTTTTTGTTTTTTTTTTAATCAGTTATTTGTGTTTAATTTACTATCTTTAAATTTAAAATATATACAAGTAAAAAAAAAAGAAGATAAAATGATAAAAAGAGAAGGATATTATTAAATTGCCTTATATGACTGCTGTGTCGGGTCGGGTCGCAGGCACACCTGCACTGCCGCAGCGTCCCCAGCCGCGCCTGGCGCCGCAGCCCAGTGACCGGGCTGCGGACACCCCGGCAGCTCTGTGTCCCACTTACCTCGCCACGCTCCTGTTTCCGTCACGGCGCGAGCTCCTGCTGCCGGCCGGGTGCGAGCGCCCCCTAGTGCGCGCGCGCGGCACTACAGGAAAATTTAAAGGGACAGTGCGCCGGTGATTGGTCTCACCGGGCGCTGACCCTATTTAAGCTCTGCACCTTCCTTAGCACCTTGCCGAATCGATAGTACCCTGTGCCTAGAGAGGAAGCGTTCCTGAGTGTCTTGTTCGTCTACTGTGTATCGTACCTTCTGCCTCTGTCCCTTGACCACGAACCATTACCGCCTGTCCTGACCCTCTGCCTGTCCCCGACTACGAACCACTGTTGCCTGCACTGACCTTCTGCCTGTCCCCGACTACGAGCCTGCTTCAGGATTCTGTACCGCGCAACACCTCGGCTGCCACCGCAAGCAAGTCACGTCAGGGGTAGCGACCTGGTAGTAATCTGCCGCAGCAAGTCCATCCCGCTTTGCGGCGGGCTCTGGTGAAAACCGGACCTACTTAGACTCCGCTCCCTGGCGTGGCTTACACCATCGCTTGTGGTGGTTCAGAGGATCCACTACCATATCCGTTACACTTGCCTTATATGTTCTGTATGGCAGTTCTATGTGCAGTAACTGTGAAATAGTTTTTACTTTATTTTTAATTCGCTGTCAAAATTCAAAATGAATCAACAAAAAAAAATCTATGCTTGGTGTCAGAAAAGAAAAGAAATCACAGACCTTCTGAGGATGTTGGCTTGCTCAGATACTTCTGTCTCTTCCTTTAATCCCAGACAGACTCCATGATGTTGAGGACAGGACTTCGTGGGGCCCACATCATCACTTCCATGTAGGTGGAACCTTTATTAGGTAGGTAAGTAGGTAACACATAGTAGGTAGGTAGGTAAGCTTCCCTTGGTTAGGTAGGGAAGCCCCTCATTGGGTAGGTAGCTCCCCCCCCCCCTTATTGGATACATACAGTAGCTAGGCCCACCTATTGTGTAGGTAGCTTGGCCCCCCCATTAGGTAGGTTTGCCACCTCTTAGGCACCCTATTAGGTAGGTAGTTAAGTAAGCCCCCCATACTTCACAGTGCCCAATTACTGATACCTGAAATAAAAAAATGAAACATATTTTCTATAAAAACTTCTATTTTTTAAAGCATTCTTACTAGACAACAATTTTTCCACACCAACCTAGAACATTTGCACAGTACTGCCTACCTATTGTGAATACATATCGCATTTATATTTTCAGACTTTTCATAAGCAAAATTATTTTAGACATGTGAGAAACAGCTAACCTACTTTTGATTTGCCATGATTTAATAATTAGGTATTACAATGCATGCATAAAAACTAGTGGAAAAAAGCAACTATACTGCATTGATGTTACTGATAATATTCAATCAACTAGGGCCGTAGTTAAAAGTTCATGGGTACTGCTACAAAAGTCCAGCTTGAGCCCTCACTGAGCAACATTCTTCACAGCTCTCCTATAACTTTTAGTTGGCAATGTTACCTCTTAGCCTTTGTGGCTTCTGGGTGAGGCAATTTGGGCAGTGGTTTCCCTAAAGCCTGACAATACATCAATACAACTTCATCAAAAAATATTAAAGTACAGTGCCTTAATAGCAGTAGCATTGCATGTAAATAGCATTAAATATCATCTGGTCTAACACAGTGAAGGTTACTGTCCTGGTTGTCTAGGACTGTGAAGAGGTCAGTGCCTGTACACCTGGAGGATCATGACTATAAAGATGTAAGGGCATGTTCACACGGCTGATTTGGATGCTAAATTTTCAGCGTCCAAATCGGTGTCAAAACCTCGTCTGAAAAGCACCTCAAATGCATCCTCTTTCAGATGAGGTTTTAACAAGGTTTTGGCAGAAGTTATAGATGAGGTTTTCCAACACTGTTTTCTTTCTGAAATACTCATACAAGTAAATAGCCAGGGCAAAAACAGTGGCAAAAAACACATCTAAAACACCACCAAGGTTATGGATGAGGTTTTGAATCTCTCCATTGATTCCTGTGGGGATCTTCAGCGAGGAGAGCCATTAGGGTGCTTACTAGAGATGGGCGAATTGATTCTAACGAAGTGGAATTCGTTTAGAATTTCAGGAAAACTTTGGTTAGGAACGAAGTCGAAGTTTGGGGTACTTCGCATGAATGAAGTGTGCTTTTGATTGATAAAATGGCTGCGAGCACATGGCGTTACATGGGGCAAAGAACTCTGGAGGAAGAAGGGCGTAGCCTACATGACATGTGCAGAGATGAAGCCAATCAGAGACCGTCGGGATTCTGTGACGTCACCGCACTATATAAGTCCGGGTGCGAAGCTGGGAGCTCATACCGCTCTCACTGTACTGAGTAGGGAAGGTGCTGCCATGGCTGCTTAAATGATATCTCATACTAAAGAACTCCTTTTTATACAGCGATTTTTGGGGGTGTCACAGCTTGTCTCAGAGACTGCTTCTCTTAACGTTCTAATTCTGTTTTTTGTGGGTATTGGAACTGAAGTCCAGTGTTCGTCCAATGCCGCTGCATATACATTTTAATGCTATCTGCTCACAGCACATTGAATATCCAAGGGTTATCTAAGCCTGTTCCTGTTGTATTCATTTAAAGAAACAGCGTTTTTACAATCCAAATACCACTTCATTTTTGGTTGCTCAATTCTTTTGCGCAATTTACATCCAGGGGTTAATTAAGCGTTGTTCTGCTGCTGTGGTGACTAAAAGAAACCATCTTTTTCACTGCCAAAAAAGACATTTTTCCTGTAGCATAATTCATAAACAAAGGTTAATTACAAGTTTTTCTCTTGTTGTGTACCGTAAAATACACGCCATTGTAACACGCTAAAAAGCTGGTAAGTGTTGGTTGCTCATTTCTTTTGTGCAATTTAGATCCAGGGGTTAATTAAGCATTGTTCTGCTGTTGTGGTCACTAAAAGAAACGTTCTTTTTCACCGCCAAAGAAGCAATTTTGCCTGTAGCATAATTCATATCCGAAGGTTAATTAAGCCTGTTTGTGCTTTTACATTCAGTAAAATACACAGTGTTTTTAAATGACACATACAAGTAAATTTTTCCTGCAATTTATATCCAAGGGTTACCCAAGCTTGTTAGTGGGTTCATTTGGAGTCAAATACAGGGTGTGCATTTATCATATACAGATATCTTCATCAAACAGTGTCTGTACATTTTAGAACAAACAGTATGTCAGACAGAGAGGTGGCAGGCTCTTCACTTGCGAGTGGCAGTGGCACAAACATTCCTGGAGCAGGCCCAGGTCGCAGCACAGCAAGGGGACGTCGCAGCAGGGGTCACTCGGTGAGGCCACAACTGCCGCTGTCATCTAGCGGCCGTGTGCTGACCAGCAACCCAAGGGTTCTTGATTGGTTGACTAGGTCATCCACTTCCTCCCAGATGACATCTGACAACCCCAGCCAAGAGTCGGTGGGAACGTCAGACACAACCCTTAGTTGGCATGGCCCGGGAGCGAGTCAGCGGCCCTCACCTGTCCTCAACCCGCCTCTGTCCCATCCGGTTCCCTCAGCCAGAGATCTACTATGTGGTCTGGGCCTAGCGCCACTACATAGTGAGGATGAACAATTTGAGGAGGACAGTCAGCAGCTTCTTGGCAGCGAAGAAATGGGGTCAATATCCCCTGCTTCTTGCAGTAGGCGGCAAAGTATAGATGTGGAGAGTGGCATGGGAGGTCATGTTGTGAGGGGTCAGCCTCTGCATACCAAGACCGGTGATGAGGACAGCAGTGACGATGAAACACAAATAGATGATGATTTAGCCGACCGCACTTGGGAGCCGGGTGAGGCAAGGGCTTCCTCATCGTCAGGAGAAGAGGGCCTCAGCTTGCGCGTCAGGCAGCGGCGCAGCCAGTGTGGCCGCGAGTCAGCAGGATAGCAGCAGTGTGAGGTCGGGAACCAAGCGGCCACGGGGTAAAAAATCCGCTTCGCAGGTCCAAGAAAGTAGTGGCACAGGGGCTCAGCGAGGCAGCGGTGGTAGTAGTCACTCAGTGGGGAGCGTTGGCGGTAAAATCAGCTACTCGGCGGTGTGGCAGTTCTTTGCTAAGACACCGGAGGAGCCGAATATGGGTATATGTAGAATCTGTGGGCAGAAAGTGAAGCATGGCCAGGGAGCTAACGTTGGCACCATGGCCCTGCAGCGTCACCATCCGGTGGCCTGGGAGAAACGTGGCTCAGATGTGGTGGTCCATCCTGCCGCCGCAGCAACAGTAGCAGCAGCGCCCAGTGGCACGCATGCCATTGCAGCCAGTCAAGGCTCCACCACCTCTACAGAAGGGAGCTGTTGCTCTTTGCCATCACCTCCCGGACCAGATGCTCCTGCTCCTTGCTACTCATGGCGCCAGCAGTCGTTCAGCGAGGCGATTTCAAAGAGAAGTATACGTCCAACCATCCTAAGGTGCAGAAGCTGACCGTGCTCCTGTCCAAGTTGTTGGTACTGCAGTCTCTCCCTTTCCAAATGGTGGACTGCACCGTTCAGAGAACTTATGGCTTGTGCCGGGCTGAGATGGAGAGTTCCAAGCCGTAATTTCTTTTCCAAGGTGCACGGCAGCGCAGACGCTGGAGCTGTAACTACGGTCAGGGCCAGTACATGTCCTTTACGGCCCACTGGGTGAATGTGCTTCCTGCCCAGGCACACCAACAACTTGGACAGGAGACACCGCTTTCTCCTCCACGTTGTCAAACTGTGGCTCCTGCGTCAATGTCCGCCTCCTCCTCCTCCACCACCACCACCATCTCAGCCTCCACAAGTACTGCTCCATCATACCACATGTGTAGGGCACAGCGGTGTCACGCAGTTCTACACCTGGCTTGCCTCGGCGAACGAAGTCACACAGGGGAGGAACTGCTCCGCGTCATGCAGCAAGAAATCGATGTGTGGCTTTCTCCGCGCCAACTGCAAATCGGAACTATGGTGACGGACAATGGGAGGAACATGGTGTCCGCGCTGCACCGAGGAGGGATGGTCCATGCGCCCTGCATGGCGCATGTGTTCAATCTGGTTGTGAAAAGGTTCCTGAAGTCTTCCACCGATCTTCAGAAGATTCTAAAAAAGGCCAGGAAACTGTGCATGCACTTAATCCATTCCTACAAAGCCAGGAACCTCCTCCTCGAATTGCAGGAGCAGAACGGCCTCCCCCAAAACACTCTGATATGCGATGTTTCCACCCGTTGGAATTCCAGCCTGCACATGTTGGACCGACTGTATGAACAGAGAAAGGCCATTAACGATTTTTTGATGATCCAGGCGGACAGGAGTACTCCCCTGTGTAACTTTGATGTCAGCCAGTGGCAGCTCATGCGTGACACCTGCCGTTTGTTGAGGCCATTCGAGGAGGCGACGTTATTTGTCAGTCGCCAGGACTACGGGATGAATAACGTCATTCCACTGCTTCATGTCCTGGAACAGATGCTGAAAAATCTGTCTGGGCAGGGGACTGGAGACGTGGCGACTATATCTCGCGGCCACATGAGTCTGGTGGGGACTGAAATGGAGGAGGAGGAGGAGGAGAACATTGGAGCAGAAGCATTGTCTGGTGAAATGAGTGGATTTTCTACCCAGGTGACAAGAGAGGAGGAGCAGGAGCAGCTGGAGGAGGTAGATGGAGATGAGGAAGACGAGGCAGATGACCCACAAGCACCGTGGCAGTATACAGTGGAGATGGAGGCAGGGAGCCCCTCGGAGTCACTTGTGCAGATGGCCCGCAGCATGCTGATTTGCCTGGCTAGTGACAGCCGAATAGTCACAATCTGGCAGAGGGATGACTTCTGGCTCTCCACCCTATTGGACCCCCCCCTACCTATCCAAAATGGGAGCCTTTTTCCCAGCTGCTGAGAGGGAGGACAAACTCAAATACTACAGGGAAATCCTCCGTAGTCAGTTGGCCGCTGCCTATGTGCGGCATCGTCCCTCCTCTGACAGGTCTGACCTGGGGGTTCTTCAGCGCTCACGTACTACTGCAGTGGCTGCTGGGGGAAGGTGGGGGGGTAGAATCAGTACCAGCTCCATCAGCAGCAACCTAAGTCGTGAGTCACTGATGAGCATCATACATAACCCCCCAAGTGAGGAGGGCAGTCGCCAGCAGCAGCAGCAGCAGGACCTGGAGCAGTTCCTGAACAGGTGGTGGCCTACTTGGACAGCACTCTGCCACCCCAGTTAGAAGATCCGCTGGACTACTGGGCAGCCAAACTAGATGTGTGGCCGCAACTTGCCGAGTTTGCAGTGGAGAAGCTGTCCTGATCGGCCAGTAGTGTGGCATCAGGTGTTCAGTGCGGCGGGGGCCATCGTTACCCCAAGGAGAACCCGCTTGTCCACCGGAAATGTGGAACGACTGACCTTTGTCAAGATGAATCAGGCGTGGATTGGCCAGGATTTCCACACACCAATGCCTTAGGCGTCAGACTACATCAGCCATGACGCCTCACCCAAACTGTGAGAAATGAGTCTGGGTTCAAACTACCTGCCTCAGCCACTATTCTGATGCTACCACCCGCCTGATGCCACACATCTGCTGACAGTTTCTCCATCTGCCACCAACCATCTTTACCAGGGACTGGTATTGCCACCCACCTCCACACTCTGTCATTGTGTCACTCTGTGACCTCATACTGCTGCTGCGGTCACCTCCACACTGTGTCATTGTGCCACTCTCTGACCTCATGCTGTTGCTCCTGCCGCCGTCACCTCCACTCTCTGTCATTGTGCCACTCTGTGGCCTACTCCTGTTTTTGCCACCTCCAGAATGTCATTGTGCCACTGCCTGACCTCATGCTGCTGCTACCGTGACCTCCACACTGTGTCATTGTGCCACTCTGTGGCCTACTCCTGTTGGTGCCACCTCCACTCTCTGTCATTGTGCCACTCTGTGGCCTACTCCAGTTTTTGCCACCTCCAGAATGTCATTGTGCCACTGTCTGACCTCATGCTGCTGCTGCCGTGACCTCCACACTGTGTCATTGTGCCACTCTGTGGCCTACTCCAGTTTTTGCCACCTCCAGAATGTCATTGTGTCACTGTCTGACCTCATGCTGCTGCTGTGGCTGCTGCCATGACCTACACACTCTGTCATTGTGCCACTGTCTGACCTCATGCTGCTGCTGTGGCTGCTGCCGTGCCCTCCACACTGTGTCATTGTGCCACTCTGTGGCCTACTCCAGTTTTTGCCACCTCCAGAATGTCATTGTGCCACTGTCTGACCTCATGCTGCTGCTGCTGCTGTGACCTCCACACTGTGTCATTGTGCCACTCTGTGGCCTACTCCAGTTTTTGCCACCTCCAGAATGTCATTGTGCCACTGTCTGACCTCATGCTGCTGCTGTGGCTGCTGCCATGACCTACACACTCTGTCATTGTGCCACTGTCTGACCTCATGCTGCTGCTGCCGTGACCTCCACACTGTGTCATTGTGCCACTCTGTGGCCTACTCCAGTTTCACGTGGAATTCCTCTCTTAAGCGGGTAGGGGTGACAGCTTTCCCAACGCAAGAGGGAATTAGTGGCCGTGGGCTTGCGATATATTGTGGTAGATAGAAAACCTTCTTGATCCTTGTAAATACGTATATCAAGAAAAGGTAAAGAGTCACAGAGTCACGTGCTAACTCGTATGTAAATCTCAAGTTAAACGTGTTTACATTAAGATGTTCTACAAATTGTGCAAATTGTTCTTCAGAGCCATTCCAGATTACAAAGACATCATCGATATAACGAGCCCAGAGGGCTATATGCTCTGAGAAAACAGGAGGGGAATCACTGAAGACAAAGGATGTCTCCCACCAGCCGAGGTACAGGTTTGCATAGGCCAGTGCACATGCACTGCCCATGGCCGTACCCCATAACTGGTGGAAGACCGCCATCGAATAAGAAATAGTTCTTGGTGAGGGTAAAACGTAAGAGGTCTACCACAAATTTGTTGTGAGCCCTCAAATGTACACCTCTGGTGGAAAGGAAAAAAATTGACCGCCTCTAGACCTGAGAGATGCGGGATCGAGGTGTAAAGTGATTCAACATCAATGCTGGCTAACCATGTGTCCTTACCTATAGAGAGTCCCTCTATATGTTTTAAGAGGTCTGTGGTATCCCTTGTAAATGACGGCAGAGCTTCCACAAAGGGTGCCAAGATCTTATCTACATAGATGCCACAGTTCTGGCTGAGGGAATTAATCCCCGAAACTATTGGGCGGCCCTTTAAGGGGGAAACCCCCTTATGAATTTTGGGAAGAGCATAAAATGTAGCTACTCGTGGTGTACGGGGGTATAGGAAGTCAAATTCCTTCTGGTCTATAAGTTCCTCATTTTTAGCCTGAGTTAGCAAAGTTTTGAGTTCTGATTGAAAAAGTACTGTAGGGTCAGATGGCAAACGTGCATAACAATTTTTGTCAGACAAGAGGTTAGTGCACATATCGTGATATTGTTGATGATCCAAAACAACGATATTGCCCCCCTTGTCTGATGGTTTAATACATAATGCACGATTTTTAGACAAATTTTGCAATGCCAGATGTTCTGATTTCAAATAGTTTCGCCATTTCGACCCCTGTATATTTGCAAGGTCTTTCAGAACCAGACCCAAAAACACATCTACACAGGAAACATCATTAATTGGAGGCATGCTCTTACTCTTTATCTTCAAATTAGTAAAGGGTCCTTTGCCCACATCATTTTGGGGGATATCTGCCAGGCCAAACAGAAGTCTGACATCCTGTAACATATCTTGTGGGATACCTTATTCAGAGCATTCTCTTTTATTTTTCATTGCAAATAATTTTTTCCAATTCAGTTTCCGTGTAAACATGTGCAGGTCTTTTGTCCAATTAAACAGGCTAAATCTAGTGGTAGGGACAAAAGATAGACCTTTCTGCAACAGACGCATCTCGTCCTGGGACAGTACTTTATCAGAAAGGTTAATGACTTGAGATTCCCCTGAGTGTGTGGATTCTATACTCGGTACGATGGAGTGTGGGTGCGCTCTCTCAGTTGGTACTGTTTGTTTGAGTCTAAAAAACGCTGTCCTCTACCTCTATTTCTCTGATATCCTCTTCTACCTCCCCTGTTGCCTCTAGATCTAGTTTGTGATCTTGAAGGTCTTAAACCTCCTTCTTTGTCCGAGTCCGACAACTCGGTCTCAGTTGAAGAAATATCGGTTGGACCCTCCTTGTTCTGATTTCTATTATCTAGGCAGAGATATGCTTTATTATCTCTAAAATCGGCAAGATCTCGCATAAATTGGCGATGTTTTCGATCCTTTAAATGATGTTGAAATCTTTCTATGTTAGTTTGCAGATTTTTCTCTTTGACCACAAATCTGGTTCACTTGTAAATTTTTGTATGAGATCTATTTGTTCCTTTAGTTTGATGTTATGAGCTTCAAGTGCTGTTTTTTCTTCCTCTAATAGAAGGGACATCAAGAGCAAGGAACAGGTAGTGATCTCTTTCTCCCACTTAGATGGAAAAGAGGGGGATTTATTCCGGCTAGAGGGGACAAGAGAGATGCTCTTCCCAAAATTCATAAGGGGGCTTCCCCCTTTAAGGGCCGCCCAATAGTTTCGGGGATTAATTCCCTCAGCCAGAACTGTGGCATCTATGTAGATAAGATCTTGGCACCCTTTGTGGAAGCTCTGCCGTCATTTACGAGGGATACCACAGACCTCTTAAATCGTATAGAGGGACTCTCTATAGGTAAGGACACATGGTTAGCCAGCATTGATGTTGAATCACTTTAAACCTCGATCCCGCATCTCTCAGGTCTAGAGGCGGTCAATTTTTTCCTTTCCACCAGGGGTGTACATTTGAGGGCTCACAACAAATTTGTGGTAGACCTCTTACGTTTTACCCTCACCAAGAACTATTTCTTATTCGATGGCGATGTCTTCCACCAGTTATGGGGTACGGCCATGGGCAGTGCTTGTGCACCGGCCTATGCAAACCTGTACCTCGGCTGGTGGGAGACATCCTTTGTCTTCAGTGATTCCCCTCCTGTCTTTTCAGAGCATATAGCCCTCTGGGCTCTTTATATCGAAGATGTCTTTGTAATCTGGAATGGCTCTGAAGAACAATTTGCACAATTTGTAGAACATCTTAATGTAAACACGTTTAACTTGAGATTTACATACGAGTTAGCACGTGACTCTTTACCTTTTCTTGATATACGTTTTTACAAGAATCAAGAAGGTTCTCTATCTACCACAATATATCGCAAGCCCACGGCCACTAATTCCCTCTTGCGTTGGGAAAGCTGTCACCCCTACCCGCTAAGAGAGGAATTCCACGTGGACAGTTTCTGAGGCTCCGACATAACTGTTCATCCGTTGATGTTTTCAAAAAAGAGGCAGCTGATCTTCGAACGTGGTTCTTGAACAAAGGCTATCCAAAGCTTAGCAAAATGCTCTCAAAAAAGATCGTGCCCAATTGTTGACATCCAAACCGGCCCTTAGGTCAGATGAGGATACCATGATACGAATTGTAGGGACTTTTGATGATGCAGCCCCATGGGTTCGACAGTCCCTGAGAAAACATTGGCACATCCTAAGGATGGACCCAGATCTCAGGGACCATATAGATGTTTTTCCATCAATCTCCTACCGAAGAGGCAGAAACCTGAGGGACCACTTGGTAAATATCCACTATGTTGGTCCTAAGAGAGAAACGTGGTTATCTAGACCAAAGGGCTCTTTTAAATGTGGAAATTGTTCCTTTTGCGACTTTATGGAAAAAACAACTGAATTTGCTGACGGCACCGGTTCCAAAACATTTCACATTAACCAGTTTATCTTTCGTCATCTTTAGTCATCTTTCGTGGTTTATTTGGTGTCTTGCACCTGTGGATTGAGATACGTGGGTAAAACCACGAGACAGTTACGTCGTAGAAGTGGGGAACATCTGGGCGACATACGCCACCATAGAGATACACCCATTGCACGACATGTGCACTCTACACATGATGGCAATTCCAAATGCCTTAAATGGAGAGGCATTGATCGTATCATTCCGTCCCAGAGACGAGGCAACTTGGATCAATTATTGTTGCAGAGGGAATGCTACTGGACATACATTAAACACTAGGGATCCCTGTGGCCTGAATGACCAATTGGACTTCAGTAGCTACTTTTTAGATCATATGTACCTATTTGTATCTGTAATACAAATCTCCATACATTTATCCATATACATCTATGTACATCTAAGCATTAAACATACTTGTTTCTGTTTACTTTAACCCTTATTTGGGGTTCATATATATTAAATCCCTGGTCCTTGCGTACAGCTATATGCTTCATTACTATTTCCCGACGCGTCTGGAATCTAGCGGAGCAACAAATTCATACTGCGCATGCGCCGTTACCATAGACGCCTCCGGCATTAGTTACCAGCCGGGGACGCACCACATGACGACACAGAGGCGCCGCTTGTTTCGCGCGCATAAACCTCTGTGTGTTTCTAGTCCTCGGCGTCTCACACACTGACAGCCAATGCTGCGCTGCCTACCCAGGGCGGGAGACGGGCTCTTCTCTCACCATAACTAAGTAAGTTTTAGCATAACGTCTTTTCCTCCTCTTGTGGTGTATAACTTATAGTTTAGTGGAGTAATAGGACCTTTTTCTTTCTTGGCAGTTTGGTGATTTCCATATTGGAGCAATACCTGCATTTCTTGGTATGTTTTGTAAAATCTATATTGTTGCTAGACGCCTTACACATCATTCAGGGTGTTACAGGTATTGCTTATTGTACTTAACAATATTCCCTGACATTCTTGGATTACTCCTGTTGCATATTCAATTTTTGGTCCACTCTTTCTCCAATGGTCCCCTGAGGAAACCAATTAAATTTTTTGATGGATGATTGAAACATGTAGGGACAGGACCAATTTTAATTAAGGCTCATTGATGAGATCCATGTAGGTTATCTTTTAGGGTCTCTTATCTTAGGGCGATTTTGTAGATGGGAGCGCCCTTATCGGGGCGACAATCCTGTATTCTTCACAAACTTAGATAGGGTTTGATAGTTTTTTCAGAGTAAGTGTAGTGTATTTTTTGTCTGTTCTCCCAGACTAGAGGATAAGTGTCTGAGTATTGTATTTTTAATAATTATAGTGATTAAATGTTATTTTTTAGGACCATATTTTTCCTCTTCCTTAATAGTCTGTGAATTACATGACTTTATCAGGCTACATTGAGTTTTTTGGTCAGTTTTGCCCTCTTAAGTGCCCAGGGAATGTTATAGTGAAGCGATTCTAAGAGCGGCGGCAGTCATCTGCGTGTCATACTAAAACACAACATTGTATGAAGACCAAACCAAGCTCCCTCTGCATATTTAAGCATGGCACAACATTCTACAGCACCCTGCAGGCTCTGTGCAGCCTGAAAATAGCTGTTTTTTAACGCAATTCGTCCCGAAGTACTTCGGACCGAAACAAATTTTGTCGGAAAATTCGCCGAAGTCACCGAATCGAATTTTTGAGAAATTCGCCCATCTCTAGTGTTTACCCATAAGTGCAACAGGAGAAGTGCTGGGCTCTGTGGGCTAAACTAGCCGTCATGAAATAAAGTCGCTCTGGACTGTAAATATCTACAAGTGAAGCTGTGCACCACCAGGTTTTCATAACAAAATTACTGGGTTTTGCTAAATAGCATGTATTAACACTATTTAAATGTGTAAAAGTCTAAAAGTGAAATGGAAGCCTATGTGTGGTATTATGATTTTTAGCATTGAAAATGCTTCAAGAATTGACATGACACTTCTTTTTTAGTGCCTAAAACAAGTGTAAAAACCTTATTGTGTGTGAACTATCACACCGTTTTACCTAGAAATCAATGAATATGAATTAAGGGCGGTTTGGAGGCTTTTTTACGTTGTTTTGGGCCAGAAAAACAGTATCGATAACAGCGCCAAAATCAGCCGTGTGAACATACCCTTAAAGAGTACCTATCACTTCCACCCAAACACCTAGAATTGATAGTAGATGAAATTATAAGACTTTTCTCAATGACATGTCATTAGCAATCCAGAGGATTTCCTTCAGTTTTACAGGGAAACGGGTTTTACTTTCACTTTGTAACTCAGTCTGTTGGGAGATACCAACAGTGCAGGTAGAGCTGAGTCTCTCACTATATACAGTACAGCAGGCACAGCACACTAAGGCTATGTCTACACTGCAGTGTAAAAAAAAACGACCTGAAAGCCAAAAAACTAAAAACTGAGTTTCTGTCCCCTGCTGTCAAAAGCAGTGAAAAACAGCCATTTATTTTCTGCGAT
This sequence comes from Phyllomedusa bahiana, assembly GCA_025379985.1. NCBI lineage: Eukaryota > Metazoa > Chordata > Amphibia > Anura > Hylidae > Phyllomedusa > Phyllomedusa bahiana. Next base: position 21,744 of record JAODAL010014701.1, read on the forward strand.
TTGCATTTTTGGTGCGTTTTTTACCCGCGTTTTTTGCTTGTCTTATGGATTTCAATGTTGCATAAATTAAGCCAGGATGAACCCCGCCCTAAAAAAGGGGAGGGAAAGACATTTTGCATTTATTTTAATCTTGTTTCATTTAGGTTTTTGGCACTAACGTTATCTCGCTTTTATCAAAAAATATTTTTTTTTTTTTTTACAGCTTTTGGCATATTAAGTTATCTCACTTTGGTTACAAAAAATAAGTTTTTTAGGTTTTTTGTGGGTTTTTTTTGGGTTTTGGTGAATAAATTTTATCCCCAAAATTGTAAGAAAAAAGGATTTTTAGCAAAAAAAAGCGAGATAACTTTAATGGGGCAAAATCCGTAAAAAATACAGTTTTAAACCCGTTTAAAACCCTAACGAAAAGCTATTTTTGCCAACAAAAGAATTATAAATTTATTAGCGTAAAAATTCAAAAAAAAAGCGTTTTTTAGTTTCAAAATCGAAAAAAAAAAAGATTTTTAGCGAAAAAAAAGCAGATAACTTAAGGCTATGTTTACACAGCTTAATTTGCGGGAATTTTTCATCCGGCAACTACCCCGGGTTGTTTCGGGGGAGGGGGGGGGGCCGGCAGCCCGCCGGCCCCCCTAGGCAGCATTATCCAGGGGATACGCCGTGAATAAGAGCATGTCATTCCTCCCCGCTCGCCTATTTTTGCGAGGGGGGGGAAAACGTATTATGTTTTTTTCTTGAGAACTGTGGATTACCGTAATGCTGGGACGTTTTCAGCCCCAATTTTCCGACGGCACGAAAAAAGGGCTAAAATAAGCCCAAAACAAGCCGTGGAACATACTCTAGTGCAAAATCCCCTAAAAAAAGTAAATTTTAGCGGCAAAACCCCTTAAAAAGTATTTTTTTTGCTACAAAATATTAAAAAAAACCCTTTTTTTTAGCAAAAAAAGGAAGTTTTAAATTTTGAAGAGCTAAAATCCTGAAAAAAATTTTTTTTAGCGTAGAACGAGAAACTTTATTTGCGCCAAATATGTTAAAAAAAAGATTTTAGCCCAAAATTGAAAAAAAAAAAAACCAAAAAAAATTTTTTAAAAAAAATTTTTAGCCCCAAAAATATTAAAAAAATTTTGCGCCCAAAAATTGCCCATTTTTTTTAAAAAAAAAAAAGCGGAAAAAAGGGAATTTGATTCATTTTATTCGAAGGGACAAAAAGGAAATCGGACACTTTATCAAATTTATAAGGTTAACCTTTATTTAAAACCCACTATAGTGGGACTTGGGTCTTGGGGGGGCTTTACTTGAAAAAACGGGCAAAAACGCAGCGAAAATTGGGCCCAAAAAGTGCCCGGGGTTTACATAACTCCCGTAGTAAATTTTCTGCCGGCTTGGCATTTTTTAGAACATGTTGCAAAATACGACCAGTAAAAAAAAGAACAGAAAAAAAGTCTAACATGGGTTTTCTATGGGAGATGCTTTTCACACATTTGGGGTTTTTTTGGTGCGTTTTGATGCGTTTTTTTGGATGGTTTTTTTGTGCAGGAAAGGCACAACAATTAATGCTATACATTTTTTACACAAAAAACGGCATCCCCCAAACGCACAAAAAGCCAGGAACCGGGAAACCTTAGGAAACAGTGTGACAGTTTACCCGTTTGCTTCCGCCTCCCCCCTCCATAGCACAAAGGGGATCTGTAACTGCTGCTGGTGGGCACATGATGTAGACCCTTTCAGACTCCCCCTGCACATGGACTCTCCCAGCTCAGGAAGTTACAACTGTCATCCATCAAGTGTCATGTTTCCGACTTGGCCCGACTTCAGAGCTGTCTTAAAGGACCAGCGCTTTTTTAAAAACTGAAATACAGGTTAAATGCTTTGGTTTTCATAATGAAGCTTATTTGAGAAAGTGTTTGTATTTAAGTCTTCTGTTACTTCATGATGTTTGTCTGAAGGTGATAGGTACTCTTTAAGGTAAAAGACACTAGTGATCTAAGACAGTGATTGGTTTATTATTAACACACCTGGTATCATAGGACAGTGAGAGCTAATGTAAGGATCTTTATTGGTCTAGGGCCGTATAGGGGCTAATGTGAATATATCTGGTGGTCTAGGACAGTAAAGAAGTGTACAGCTCAATTCCCATTGGTGACCAAGAACCAGTCGGCCATTTTGAGAGTAAAAAAAAAAGGTCAGCAGTAGTGAACTTAGTCTGCGGACAGGGACGTGAGAAACTCCAGAGCAGTGTTTCTCAACTCCAGTCCTCAAGACCCACCAACATTTCATGTTTTCAGGATCTCCCACTGAATGCGCTGACAATAATTATATCACCCGCGATGTGCAAAAAATACGTGAAGAGGGGATCCTGAAACTTTACCTTTTGTGGGTCTTGAGGACTGGAGTTGAGAAACACTGCTCCAGAGGAAGAGGGTAAACGGCTAGATAGGAATAGCTTCAAGGCCAAAGGACTCCTGGTATAGCACTGTGTCACTAAGAGTTAGTAGTGCTGAGTGACATAGTGCTCTCAGAGGGTGACTGCATTATATTGTACCTTTAGCTCAACTACAAATGTGCCTTGATTAGAAGTACCCAGCATATTAGGTATATTTGTTCCTTGAGGTATTTACAAAAAGTGTTCCTGACCTGCAACGCAACTAACTGTGAGTGTGCATTTCCTGTTGCGTCATCTCCTCAGTGATTGGGTCATCACTAGGTCTATGTCATTACTATCATTGTCACGGACGCCCCTGCGACCACTGTCCTGGGTGCAGGCGCGCGCCCGTGCCCCCTGCTCCAGCGGAGCCCGGGTCCACGCAAGTCGGGTTCGGGGTCCGCTCGTGCATCGGTCCCCATCCGGCGCTACTTACACGGCCGCGCTCCTGCTCAGTCTTGTGTCCGGCTCGGCGCGTGGCTCAGCCCCTGGGGCGGAGCGCGTGCCAGGCAGTTTGATTTTAAAGGGGCAGTGCGCCGGATAATGGTCATTTGCTGGGCCCAATGCTCCTATTTTAAGTCAGACTTCTTCCTGGCGGCCTCGCGGTCCTTAGTGTATGGTTTCCTAGGACAAAGCTGTCCTGAGAGTTCCTGTTTGCTTACCGTGTACCGACCCTCTGCCTACGTTTCGACCACGAAACCAGTGCCCGCCTGTCCTTACCTTCTGCTTGTCTACGTTCTACAAACCCGAGCCGCCAGTCCTGGACACACTGCCTGTCCCGACTACGATCCTGCCTGCTGTTCCGTTACCTTGCCTTGGCCGCCATTGCAGGCAAGCCCCGCAGTTGGTAGTGACCTGGTTGGAATCCCGCCGCAGCAAGACCATCCAGCTTTGCGGCCGGGCTCTGGTCGAATACTGGTGGACCCACTTAGATTCACTCCCTGGTGTGGGGCTTTTACGTCATCGCTGCGGAGGTCCAGTGGTCCACCTCCAGACCGTTACAGTGGATTCCGGCCATGGGATCGGCAAAAGGTGTCCTTGCAGGTGTTGCCGCTTCACCACCGTCGGGTCATGCAATCGCAACAGATGCGCAGCAAGCGCAGAAGCTCGAGGGCAACTCTCCTCCATGGGCAGCAGCTCATCTCCGCTTTCAGCAGCAATCACGCCATCTTCAGTTGTTCCTGCCTCAACGTTCCTGTTGGCTCCTGGTGAACCCAAACTTCGGCTGTCACTCCCATCCAGTTCAGCGGTGATACCGAAACTATGCAGGGGGTTCATCAACCCAATGCTCTTTGCAAGTGGAGCTGATGGCCTCAAAAAGTTCCTGTGGCGAAAGTGCGAAGGTGGCTTTCGTGGTCAGCAATTCCTTCGAGGCCTGGCATGGGCTACACAATGCTATGGGACAGAGACGATCCAGTGACGGCGGATTACAGTTGTTCCTACTGTGAGTTCCACAACGTCTTCGAGGAACCAGGCCGTACCTACTCCGCTGAGACCGCCTTACCTCAACCTACGCCAGGGGGACCTGTCTGTAGGAGGACTACGCGGTACAATCAGTACGTTGGCCTTTGAAACTATCATGGAACGAGGCGCTCTGTGTGTACTTTCATGAAAGGACTCTCAAGCGAGTTAAAGGTCGTTCTTGGCCGCTAGAGACCTCCCGTCTTTCCCTCAGCGACCTTGATTCTGTTAGCGACCCGATCGACGTACGCTTCCAATGAAAACGGGGAGGAGGAGCTTCTGCAACAAACGTCAGTCAGCCAACTTCGCCGGTTTCCTCGATGGCCACCGGTGGTCCAGGGGCTCCTGGCCACAGCCGCCAACACCCACCGACAAGCCCATGCAGATTGATCGGGCTCGCCTCTTGAGCAAGAATTGGCCCAGCGGCGTGCAAAGAACTTGGGCCTCTTCTGTGGCAGCTCAGAGCATTTTCGGAGGAATTGCCCAAGTTGCCCCAAGCCTGCGGGATAACTCCCGCCCTAGGATCCTGGGGAGAGGGCATTCCTAGGTGCAAACCTCCTCCTCTCAACACCTGTTGATGCCTGCTGCAGGTTCGTGTCAGAGGTCTGGTATCACGTTCCAGGTTCTGGCGTTCTGGACTCGCGGCCTCCGCAGGGAACTTCATTCACCAGCCTTAGTGAGCAGTATCGGCTTCCAGTGGTACGTCTGGAGAAACGCTGATCATCTCATCCGTCAGCGGGGGAAGCTAGCTCAGTGGGACACCATCCAGTTCGTCTCCAAGCCACTGTCACTTCCATGTGGGGGCTCTTCATAGGAAAGAAAATTGCCTTCTATGTGTTTGCTCGCTCCTCGTCGGCGTTCCTCCTCGGACTCCATGGCTTACGGCTCCACATCTACTATTCCGGACTGGTTACTGGAGAGGTGATTCGTTGGGCGTCCAGCGTCGGGGGCGTTGTTTGGTGGACTCTCGCCTGGTGCTTCCCTGCTCTCGCTATAACCCTACAAGAGCCGCTCGTACGGGCTGCCGCCGAATATTGGAGTACGCCGATGTGTTCTCTGAGAGGACAAGCGAGAGTACTGCCTCTCGCATAGTCCATGCGACTTTGTCCAATTGACTTATTGCCAGGTCACAGTTCCTCCCGAGGCTGAGTCTACCCACTGTCGGTTCTGAGACTCAAAGCATGAACGAGTAATCAGGAGAATTCTGGAAGGGGTCATACGAAGTCCTGGTCTCAGCGGGTGCGGGGTTCTTTTTCGTTAAAGAAGAGGACGGATCCTTAGCCCTGCATTGACTACCGGGGTTTGAACAATAGATCACGGTGAAAAAACCGGCTATCCACTGACGCTTGATTCACGGAACTGTTGACGCCTGGCAAGGGCTCCAAGATCTTCTCTAAGTAGGATCTGAGAGGGGCCTAAAACTTGGTCCGATCGCAAGGGCGACGAATGGAAGGACGGCCCTCACACAGGGACGGGGCCTTTGGTACTGGTGATGCCCTTCGGACTGGCAATGCTCCACCGTCTGTAGGAGCTAGTGAATGACATCTTCAGGGAACCTCCTCCACACCTGCGTGGTGGTCTACCTTGTTGACATCTGGTGTTCTCTCCTGACCCGAGACTACCGTTGCCATGTTCGTAAGGTACTGAGACGTCTCCGGGAGATCCACCTGTACGCCAAGCTGGGGAAGTGCCTCTTACATCAGACTAGGTCCATTTATCGGGGTCGTCATCCTGACCAGGCCTACGGATGGATCCAACGAAACTATCTGCTGTCTGTTGCAGTGGCCACGCCCGTCGGGCCTGTGGGCAATCCAGCGATTCTTGGGGGCTTTTTCCTGCAATACTATGCAGTGCATTCCCCCATTCTCCACGTGGTGGCTCAGTAGTAGCCATCTCCAAGAAACAGCCAATCACGCAGTGGCGGTCGAGGTCGAGGAGGCATTTTCGAAGCTCAAGTTTCCGCCTTCTCTACGGGCCTCTATCCTTGCACGTCCGGATTCCACGAAACCCTTACATTGGGGTGGATGCTCATCGTGGGAGCCGGAGCAGTTCTTACGCAAAAAAGGGCCCACGGGTAAGCTGTAACGTGCGGCTTCTTCTCCAAGACGTTCTCATCGCCGAGTGGAATTACACGATTGGCGACGGGAGTACTGCCATAAAAATTGGCCCTGGAGGAGGTGCCGTTATATGCTGGAGGGCGCCCGTTTCCCATCCGTATCTACTCGGACCTCAAGAACCTCCAATATCTGCAGACGGCTCAGCGACTTAAACCCCACGCCCGGCTAGGTGGTGCTCTTCTTCTACCGGTTCGATTTTTAGATTCCATTCAGGGCCAGCCGAGAGTATGAGTGAGAGCTGTTGCCTCTTCCCGTGACTCCGACTTGGTGGGTGAAGATACTTCTCCTGGAAGCAACATAATTCCTCCAGAGCGCTCATCTCGGCGGCGCCAGGGACCTCGGAGGGTTCCTCCTGGAAGAACTTATGTGCACCCTGCCTCTCTGCAGAAGTTATACCTAAAATGGGGGCATTGCCTCATTGGTGGCTGGTCATCCCGGGCCCGAAGAACCTTCTGCCTGATATCCCGGTTCTAATTGGTGGCCAGAACTTGGAAAGGATGTTAAGGGACTTCGTTTTGTCTTGTGTCTCCTGTGCCAGCAACACAGACGCCACGTCACAAAGCGGGCAGGCCTACTTCAGCCACTTTCATTCTACGCAACCCTGGACTCCAACATTAGATGGACTCATTAACTGACCTCCCTCCGTCGTCTGGCAAACACCTTATCTGGGTGATTACAAGATCGCTTTCCAAAATGGCGCATTTCGTCCTGTTGCCAGGGCTGCATCTTCCCTCCGCTCTGGATGAGTATTCTTCTCCAGTGTGTTTCCGGCTGCATGGACTCCCTCAGCAAATAGGTCTCGGACTCGGGAGTTCATTTGTTCTCCAGGTTTTGGCGAGCCCCGTGCAACCAACTTCAGGTGTAAGCTCGACTTTCTTCTCGGCAACCACCCGAGACGAACGTGCCAAGGTGGAGAGGGTCAACCAGGTCTGGGATGTTACCCTTCGTCATTTCGTTCTCGGACACGCCAAGATGAATGGGCCATTTGCATGCCGTGGGCGGAGTTCTCTTGTTACTCCTTGAAGTATGAGTCCGCGGGGGCCTCCCCCTTCTACATCATGTATGGCTTGCATCCCCGCCCTCCTTCCTTGGTAACCTCCTCCGGAGGTTCCTCGGCGGTAGACCACACTGGTTCAAGACAGAAGGCCATCTGGTACCAGACCCGTCAGTCGCTGCTGCCGCGGTCTTGTGCGCAATGAAGTCTCAAGCGGACAAGAAAGTATCCTCTCTCCGGTTTTCTCTCCAGTGAATAGGTGTGGCTCTCGTCTAGATATGTCCGCTTAAAGATGCGTCTCACAAACTGGGACCCCGTTTCCTGGACCCTTTGAAGGTCATCTGCCGTATCACAGGTAGCATACAAACTCCGGCTCCTCTCTACGATGATAATCCCAATGCGTTTCATGTCTCCTTATTGAAACCTCTGGTCCTTAAACCATTTTTCCCAGAAGGCCCCCCCTCCCTCCTCCGTTCATGGCGATGCGCCCAATTTCTTCGAGGTCAAGGAAATTCTGGGCATGAGAGGAACTAGGGGAAAAGCGATACTTTCCTGGTGGGACTGGAGGGTGCTTCGGGACCGAAGAGAGGTCTTGGGAGCCGGAGGAGAATATCCTGAACCGCAGCCTCATCCAGAGATTTCTTCATTCCAGTAAGAGAGGAGGCCGGGGGGGGGGGGGGACACAGGGGGGGGTATACTGTCACGGACGCCCTGCGACCACTGTCCGGGTCGCAGGCGCGGCAAGTGCCCCTTGCTCCCAGGTGGAGCACCGTCCCGCTCGACGGGTTATGGGTCCGCTCGTGCATCGGTCCCCTCCGGCGCTCACTTACCCGGCTTCGCTCCTGCTCAGTCTGTGTCCGGATCCAGCCAGTTTGAATTTAAAGGGGCAGTGCGCCGGTAATTGGTCATTGCCGGGCACTGCTCCTATTTAAGTCGGCCTTCTGGAGGCCCTGCCGGATCCGTAGTGTATGTTTTCCTAGGAGAAAGCTTGTCCAGAGAGTTCCTGGTTTGCCTTACCGTGTACGACCTCTGCCTACGTTTACCGACACGAAACCAGTGCCGCCTGCCTGACCTTCTTGCTTGTCTACCGTCTACGAAACCGAGACCGCCTGTCCTGACACAACATGCTGTCCACGACTACGAGCCTGCCTGCCGTTCGGTACCCTTGCCTTGGCCGCTACCGCAGCAGCCCGCCAGTGGTAGTGACCTTGGTGGAATCCCGCCGCACAAGACCATCCCCTTTGACGGCGGGCTCTGGTGAATACCGGGACCCACTTAGATTCCACTCCCTGGTGTGGGCTTACGTCATCGCCTGCGGTGGTCCAGTGGATCCACCTCCAGACCGTTACAATCATCAGCATGTAGACCTTACTACTTTGCTCATGACCACACCCATTTGACCCCACTTTCACGTAGCGTAGTCATCAGTATGTACCTTCACAGAGCTTTACAATGAGAAGATAGACCTGGGAACTTTGCCATTCGAATCATCCTTGGGTCTGAAGGCAAAGCCTAACCACTAGCTTAGCAGGAAAACTTAGAGGACATCATAACCTGGCGAGATACTCTTTATGGGGATATTATGGCAGTCACTGACCTGCAAAAAAAAGCTCTCTACCCACAGTCAGTGAGAGGATGTGACAGTACAACAATGTTCAAAAAGATCAAGAAGGGTGTGCCACTATCCCAATAAGGTCCCGAGGGACCTTTGTGTATGTGGCCTGTGCAGATTCCTACAGAGCATTGTAGCTTTTGTGTGGAGGATTTCGCTGTGTATTGGGATGTGGACTAGCCACTTTCAATTGGGCTAATCCCTGTTTTTAGATGCAGTTTCTGTGCAGAAATCATGTGGAAGTAACATATCACTTATTCTGCACAGAATCCATGCGGATTGCAAAATACAAGCTATAGTGTGGATTCCCAATAAATGTAAATAGGTTCCTTCTGCACTGACATCCACCATGTGAATATCCCCTTCATGTCCAGTCATTCACTAAACAGGGATTATGGGTTGTTTGGAATGCTAGTTACTCTACAAATATGAAAAATGAACAAATTGAAGTTGCCTCCTGTAAGAATAAAATGCAACATGTAAAAGACACTGTGGCGGGTCCAGGTGGAACGTCTGTGTGCAGACGTGGACCGCTGCATCTTTTTATCTCTAGAGTTTGAACTGTACAGTTGAGAACTATGGTGGAACAGAAAGCCAATAGTTATCGGCTCCCTGCACCGCAGATTGACTACTCCTGTGAGCCAGAGGCAGGAAATAATTAGAGATGGGCAAATTGATTCTAACGAAGTGGACTTCGTTTAGAATTTCAGGAAAACTTCGGTTCTGAACGAAGTCCAAGTTTGGGGGCAATTCGCGGGAACGAAGTGTGCTTTTAATTGATAAAATGGCCACAAGCACATGGCGTTACATGGGGCAAAGAACTCTGGGAAGAAGAAAGAAACATCCTCAATGACATGTGCAGAGATGAAGCCAATCAGAGACCGGCGGGATTCTGTGACGTCACCGCACTATATAAGTCCGGACGCGACGCTGGCAGCTCACAATCCTCTCTCTGTGCCGTGCTGTAGCTGCTGCCGCTGCAGTAGCTGAGATCTCACACAAAAGAAATTAGTTTTTAACAACGATTTTTTTGGGGGGTGTCACAGCTTTTCTCAGAGATGGCTCCTCCTCCGTTCTAATTCTGATTTTGTGGGGTATTGGAATTAAAGTCCAGTGTGCGTCCAATTCAGCTGCATATACATTTTAATGCTATCTGGTCAGTTCTGGAGAACATTGAATATCCAAGGGTTATCTAAGCCTGTTTTCGCTGTTGTATTCAGTAAAAGAAACAGCGTTTTTACAATCCACATACCAGTTAATTTTTTGCTGCTCATTTTTTTTTGCGCAATTTTTATCCAAGGGTTACTTAAGCGCGCTTGTGCTTGTAACGGTCAGTGGAAGTGGATCCTGTGGACCACCACAAGCGATGGTGTAAGCCACGCCAGGGAGCGGAATCTAAGTAGGTCCGGTTTTCACCAGAGCCCGCCGCAAAGCGGGATGGACTTGCTGCGGCGGATTGCTACCAGGTCGCTACTCCTAAGAAAATTGCTTGCGGGGGCAGCGAGGTTTTTGGCGGTACAAAATCGTGAAGCAGGTCGAGTTGGGGACGGAGAGGGTAGGACAGGCGGCAATGGTTAAGTGGGGACAGCAGAAGGGTCAGGACGGGCGGAATGGTTGTAGTGGGGAAAGCAAAGGTCAGGAGGGCGGTTGTTGGGGTCGAGGGACGGGGGAAAAGGTAGGTACACGTAGAAAAACAAGTACAGGAAGCTTCCCTAAGGCACAGGGCACTATCGATTCGGGCAAGGTGCAAAGGGAAGAGGCAGAGTTAAATAGGGTCAGCGCCGGGTGGACCAAATCATGGGGGCCTGTCCTTTAAATTTCCCGTAGTAAGAAAAAGCGCGCCCGGGACAAGAAAGGAGCTTTTTGGAGTCAAGAATGGGGGGACATCCGCAGCCCGAGTAGGGGGCGCGCCACGGCCGCAGTGGGGACGCGCAGAGGTGGGGGGCCTGCGACCCCGACCCCGTAAAAGTACCCCCCCTTTGGGCCCTCCCCCTCTTTTTTGGCCGATAACTTGCAAGGCCCCCGATCCAGGTGTTCTCCCCCGGCTCCCATCCCTTTCTTGGGCCCAAAAAACCCTTCCCGTGACCAAAAAAAAATTGCCCCCCCCTAACCGTGTCCATGGCCAAAATTCTTTGACGGAAAAACATTGGGGGGAGTGGCCCCCGGGAGAGGGGAAACCACAGATCAGGAAAACGTTTATGGTGACCAGTATAGCGGGAGAGTGGAAGGAGTTGGGTGGGCATATTTGGAGGGAGGGAGCTTGTAGGCCCCCCGGATTGATGCGCTTCAGGACCTCAAAGGGACCTAAAAAAGGGGGCCCCAGCTGAGCTGGGGTTTTTAAAAGCGGACTACGGGCAGACAGCCATCCTTATCCCCCGATAAAAACAAAGTGGGGGTCTTCCTTTTTTGTCCGCTTGGGCCTTCAACGGGCGGGGCCCTGGAGCAGAGTTGGGGGCATTCCTTAAAAACGGAGATAGGTCGGGACCGATTATCCACGCGGGGGGTTCAGAGGGGATAGGGCAGGGAAGGGGGGGGGGGGCATGCCGACCAAAGACGATGAAGAAGGGGGTTTGCCCCAGGGGAAAACAGAGCCCGAGAAAAATTTATAAAATCCCCCCATGGCAATAGACTGGACCAATCATTTGTTAGGGTAAAAATGGGTTTGATGGTTTTTCCAAGGCCTGGTTCATCTCTAAACCGCCCCATTGATTCGGGGGGGTTTGCGGAAGGAAAAAGTCCTTTACTTGTGTAGCGAAAGGGGCCCCAGGCAAAATCTAGAGCGGATGAACCCCCCGACCGAAACAAAATGTTGGGGAAGTCCATGACCCGGGGAAAGATTGTTTAAAAAAAGAGGTTGGCGAGTCGAAGAGAGGGAAGACCAGGAGGGTTTAAAGTGCCCTTTTTTGGAAAAAAACGGTCAGTGCCCCCCAGAAAAACCGTATTCCCGTAGAGGGGGGAAAAGGATCGGTGATAAAAGCCCATGGCAATGTGGCCCAGGGGATGCTGGGTACGGCAGGGGCTGGAAAACCCCCGAGGTCTGGTCAGGTGCTTGTTGCGGGCACGGTGGGTACAGGCTTCCACAACCTTTACATCTTTGCAAGGAGGCCACAGTAAAAGGGAAATCGGGAGCAAGACCTAAAAAACCCCAGGGGCCCAGCTGTGCGGAGGAATGCCCCCCTTCAGAACCCAAAAAAAAGGCAGGGGTACAAATGTCTTCCCTAGGGGTTAATTTGGGGGGTTTAAATGGGGGCCCGGGAACCGACATTCTGGGCACGTGTGCCGTGGGCAAACAACTCTACTCACGACATGGGGCACGAGAGAGGCATCATCTTTCGTTTTCTCCGCCGACGGAAATGGTAATGTAATTAAACGGGCGAAGAAAGAAAACCCTCGCTTGGCGTGGGTTTAGAGTTGCGGGGTTTGGAAGTAGAGGAGATTTTGGTCATGAAATATTCAGGGAAAATCGAGCACCCTCCGGAGGTGGCGCATTCTTCCAAAAAAAGCTTAATGGCCAGAGCTTCGCCCCCGATGGTATAGTTCCTCTTTGAGGCAAAAAAATTTTGGGAAAAAAGAACCCACAGGCCCAGTGTCTTGCCCTTGGGGCCCCCTTTTGGGTGGGGGGACTGCACCCCCCCTACGGAGGAAGGCGGACTTCTAAAAAGAAATTTTCTCGGCATCGGGGGGACAACACATAGCGGGGGGGGAAAGTACTTAAATTTTGGGGAAAAGGGCCCTTAGGGGCCGGTGGCACATTTTCGGGTTGGCATGCTTCTTGGTGAGAGCCACAACGGTGCCCCCAAAAGTAGAAAAAATGGGGTAAAATGCCTGTAGTATTTGCAAAGCCCAAGAAGCTTTGAATGGCCGGAGGCTGACGGGTCGTGGCCCTGTAGAACGCGGAGAAGTTTCTTTTGGGGGGCATCTGAGGCCCTTGTTTTGAGATTATGTTAAAAGGAAGGGAGGCTGGTTGGGGGAACAAGCATTTTCCCGTTTTGACATAGGGTGGTTCTAGGGGATTTCAGGCCCCTGGGATTGCAAAGGTGGCCCTCCGATGGGTAAAAAAAATAAGATGTCATCCAGGTGCAATAGCAGACATACAAGAGGTTGGAAAAATGTCTTTGACGAAATTTCCTGGAAGACTGCTGGAGCGTTGCAAAAGCCAAAAGGGCATCACTAAATCCTAGTGCCCATCACGAGTTTTGAAGGCCCGTCTTCCACCACTCGTCACTTTCTCAATCCGACGAGATATAGGCCCCCGCAAATCAATTGGTGAAAACTTTAGCTCCCCGGAGAGATCAAAGGGTTTGTGATCAAAAGGGAAAAGGGTAGGGTTTTTAATGGTGATTTGTTGAGCCGCGGGTGTGCAGGTCGCAGGGCCCATTGTTTTCTGTACAAAAAGAAAACCGGCCCCAGCGGGGAAGTAGGGTTGCGGTGGACCTTTTTGAAATTCTCTCAATGTAGGCCCAAACACCGAGTCTTGGGGGGGGGGGTAAACCCCCCCCGGGGTTTTGGGCCCGGCAATAGGTTATAGGGGAAAAGGTAAGGGCGATGAGGGGGAAGGCTTGCTTGTTTCAGAGAAGAATCCCGAAAATCTTGATATGGTTCGGCAGGAAAGATAGCGGGTTGAGGTTGGGAAAGTGGGGACTGGGGTGCCCCGAGAGGTGGATAGGCAAGGGGCACTGGCAGTTCGAACTCAATGAAAACCACCATCTTCCCGGAGCATAGGGGCGTGACGCTGAACCCGGAAGCCCATGAGAAAGCCGAGGAAGAAGGGGTAGCTGAAGAATGCAATCCTCTCCCCGTGCAAAACTCCTATTGAAGGGCCAAAAGGGTTTGGTCCGGGGAAAAGGATGGTCATCAATAGTCACCACTGCGGGCGAGTGACCCAAAGGGGTTGGTCTAAGTGGGGGACCGAGAGACGATATTTGGGCCCCAAAACTGCATCCCCAAAGTTCCCCCAGATCCGGAATCCAAAAAGGAAATCTTGGAAGAGAGTCTGGAAAAGGATGTGACCGGACTGGGAGCTGAGCCATGGGAGGGATTGGGGTCCAACCCAGGGAGCCTTCCCCCGAACCTAGGTGGGGGTGGTTTCCCGGGGATTCGGAAGGAGGGGGACAACCCTCGAAAATGTTCAGGGCGCCAGTAAAGGCAAATTTCCTTTAGGTCGTTAAGTTTTGTGGAGTAGGTGGGCCTCTGTCCCTTGCATAGCCTCCTCCATGGAGGTGCGAGGAGGCAGTGGGGCCAAAAAAACACTGGAGAAAAGGGGGTAGAGACGTGCTTGGGCTGGTCACCTTTTGAGGAGTCCTCCTGCCCTTTCAAAAGACGGATGTTAAACGGGTCGCAGTGGTGAGCTTGCTTAATGAAGACAGAGGGTCCCCGGGTGGAAAAAGGCATCCTTTAATCTTTTGGGGGGGCCCCTTTCTTGGAAACCCGTGGGGCAAAATGCTGCATATTCCAAGCCAAACGCAAAAGTTTAGTGTCCCGGAAAATTGATGCAGTAGTCCCCCAAAACGGAGGGTTCCCTTGCTGCAGGTTCAGTAAAGCGGGTCTGGGCAGGACGAATTGCGGGCGGCTCTTCGAAAAACACTGCGGAACCCCCTTTGCCCCGAAGGGTCGCCAGATCAGCGTGGCCGGATCGCCTCGGTCCCAGGGGTGTTGGGGCCCGGGGCCAGGGCTTTTCGGAGAGAAGGACTGACCACGAAGGCCACCTTGGCCCTTTCAGCCGGAAAATGACCAGCTTTTAAAGGGTTCCACGTGGGGGGGAAATGGGTAAGGGAACCCCCTTGGGCTGGCCCCGGAAACCCCCCCTGCGACCCTCGTACCCCCTGCCCCAGTCCCGGCTTTCCCCAATTTTTAACCCGGGCCCACGCCCCTCTTGTCCATTCTGTCCCGGGGGCAGGGGGGCCCCGCTCCCTAGGGCGCACGGTCCCGGGGGCAGTGTTGAGGTTTAAAGGGACAGTGCGCCGGTAATTGGTATTCCCGGGCCCCACTGTTCCATTTAAGTCCACCCTCTTCCTGCAGCCTTCCCGGACCCTTAGTGCCTCATGCCTATCGGAAAAAAAGGGCTTTTCCAGAAACCCTTGTTTTGGTCAAAGTGTTTGAACCCCCCTTGTTACTTTTTACTGCCCAAACGAACCTCTGCCGCCTGCCCAGACCTTCCCCCTGCCCCCAAACTACGATCCTGTTTGGGCCGATTTGTACCTCGCCTCTTTTGGGGCCCCATGCAAGCAAGTCCCCCCAAAGGGGAAAGGAAACCGGGGAAAGGTTTCCCGCCGCAGAAAGGGTCCATCCCGCTTTTCCCAGAGGCTCGGGTTTTGAAAAACCGGGGCCCTTTATTTAGATTCCGCTCCCTGGTGTGGGCTTCCCATGGGCTTGCGGTGGTCCAGGGATCCACTCCCCAGACCGTTACATTTAAGAATCCGGCCTTTGGATCCCGCCAAGGTGCCTTTCCCCAAGCCGGGCGGATCTGAGGGCCCGTTGTTGCCCCCAGTCCCCAGCAACTGGGTTTAAAACAGGGCAGCAACTAAACCCACTGCCACCATGTTCCCAGCAACTGCCCACCGCTAGCAGCAGCAACTTCGCCATTCCTGTGGTGTACCCCCCTCAGGGTTTTCCTGTGGCTTGGGGGGCCCCCCTGCTTCGGCTGTGGGCTCCCGCCAAGTACGACGGGCCCCCGAACTTGCAGGGGGTTCATCACCCAATTTTTCTATGCGTGGGCTGAGGCCGTTTCATTTTCCCTGCCCCCGGGAACATGCGAAAGTGGCTTTCGGGGTAAAGCCTGCTCCCCGGGGAAAAGGGCCCGGGCCCATGGGTACCCCTCTGGGGAAACAGGAACGTTTCGGTGAGGGGGGCCCACGCTTCCTCAGCGATTTCCCAAAAGTGTGTTCGGGGGGGAACCAGGCCGTGCTTTCCCCCGGGCTGAGACACCCTCCAAAAAACCCCTCCGCCGGGGGGGTTTTTCGGTGGGAAAAAATACGGGGTTGCTTTTCCGAACTTTAGCCTCGGAAACTGTCATGGAACGGGCCCCCTCGGGGGGGCCACCTCAAAAAAAGGGCTCCCCCCCAAACCGGGTTTTAAGGAGGGTTTGGACAGAGCCCACCCATTTTCCCTCAGTGCCCTTGACCCGGTTTTACCCTACCCGATTGATGTGCGGCTTCTTGAACGGGAAGAGGAACTCGGCAAGGGGGGGTTTGTAAAGGCACCCCAAAGCTCGCCGGTTTTCCCTGCCTGGCACGGTGTTCAAGAGGCCTGCTCCCGCCCCCAGTCCCCCAACCCCCCCAAACCGGGGAAAGCCCTTGCAGTTTTGATGGGGGGGTCGTCTCACTGGGGTTGGAAAAACCAAAGGTGGCAAAGGAATTTGCCTCTAGTGGCAGCCCAAAAACCATTTGGGGAGGGGGGGTTTGTCCAAGGGGGGTCCCAAGAAAATGGGGGAAAAATTTCCCCGCCCTAAGTTCTGTGGGGGGAGGGCTTCCCTGGGTTTGCAAAACTCCTCGCCACCCCTTTGCTGATCCCCAAAACAGGTTGTTGAAGTGGAATTCGTTTCCAATTCCCTGGCGTTCGGGATTCAGGCTAAACCCGGGGGAACGTTTCCATCGTTTTTGGTGGGGGACAGAAATGGGGTCTTCCGGGGGTTTCCGGGCCTTGGGGGAAACCGTCTTTTGTCTCGCCTTGTCAGGGGGGAAAGCTCCCTTAAACCCGAACCATCCAGTTTGCCCCCAAGCCACTGTCCCTCCCGTGGGGGGGCGCTACTTTGGGAAAGGAGATCCCCTTCTTCGTTTTGGCCTCATCCCCCGTCGGTGGTCCTCCTCGGATTTCCCAAAGGTGCGGCCCTAATCTCCTACGCGGGGGACTGGCGTCGGGGGAAAAAGTAATCTTTGGGTTTTTCCCCCAAATTGGGGGGGCGTTTTTTTCCTCCCCAAACCCTCAAACCCTTCATGACCCGCCTCCCCGGTCTCCCGCCCCCGGGTATCTGGAGTACGCTAAAGTGTTCTCTAAAAAAAAACCACCCGGAGGTTTTTCCTCCGCTTGTCCTTAGGGCCCTAAAAACCGGATTAAAACTTATTCCCTGGCACCAGTCCCCCTTTGGGGAAGAGTCACCCCTTATCGGGTTCCAGGGACACAAGCCATTTGGGGCTTTACGTCCGGGGGGAATCTCCAGAAGGGCTTCATTCGGGGGCCCTTTCCTTTTCGTAAAAAAAGAAAAAAAGGTTCCTTAGGGCCCTGTTAGATTTCCGGGGTCTAAACCCCAAAAATACGTGAAAAACCGGGGAAACCCTCTTTGCCTTTTGATCACAGAGCCTTTGCCATCTGCGGGGCCCCACGGATTTTTCCCCAAGCGGGGATTGAGGGGGGCCAAACAATTTGGTCCGAACCCAAAAAGGGGGGATGAATGGAAGACTTTCTTTAAAAACCAGGGACGGGGTACTTTGAGTCCTGGTGATGCCTTGGACTGTTTTAAGGGCCCCCTTGCCGCCCTTCCCGGAGCTCGTGAAATGACCCCTTAAGAGATTCCTCTACACGTGGTTGGGGTTTTTCCTAGAAAATTTATTTTGGGTGTACTCTCCTCCCTCGGGGGACCCAAAACAGCCATGTTCGTCAGGTGTCTCCGGGGAAAACCCATTTTTGTGCCAAGCTGGGGAAAGTCCCCTTCTTCCCCCAAACCACCCCTTCCCGTTTCGGGGGATACTCATTTCTGACCAAGGCCTAGGATGGATCCAGCAAAAACTGTAAACCCGTGTTGCAGGGGGCCAGCCCGTGGGCCCTGCGAGCCCTTACAGCGTTTCCTGGGGTTCTGAAAACTATTTCCCCCAATTTTTTTTCCCCCAACTTTTCTACGCTAGTGGCACTGTTTAGGGGTATTACAAAAAACAGCAAAACCCGCCCCGTGGCCCTCCAAAGTAAAGGGAGGCATTCCCCGAAGTTCAAGCTCCCTTTTTCCACATAATTATCCTTTCACGGCCGGCCCCCAAAAAAAAACCCCTTTCTCGTTGGAAAGTAGATGCCTGTCTGGGGGGGTGGGAAAGAAGTTTTTTATGAAAAAAGGGGCCCCAGGGGGGAAAGGACGGGTAACATGTGGTTTTTCCCCGGGACGTTTCCTCGCCAAAGGGGAAAACTCCCGGGTTTGGCGCCCGGGGCTACTAGCTATCTTTTTGGGCTTTTGGGGGGATGGCGTTATCTACGGGAAAGGGGGGTGTCGCCCAAAAAAAACCGCATCTTTTGGACCAAAAAAAACCCTTTTCAATACCTCCAGACGGCTCAGCGACTTAACCCACGCCAGGCTATCGCAATGGACTTTGTAAACGTTCTCCCTCCTTCAGCTGGCAACACAATTGTTTTGGTGATCCAGATGGGTTTTCCAAATGGCGCCCTTTTTTTCTCCGTACCTGGGCCCGTCGTCCCGCCCCCTCGCCCGGGAGAATTGTTTTTCGTCATGTCTTTTGTCTGCATGGAAATCCCTCACAAAAATTTTTTCGGGGCGAAGGGGTCTAGTTTGTTTCCAAGTTTTGGCGGGTTCTGCCGTTTCCCAAATTTTGGGGAAGCTCGAATTCTTTCGCTTACCACCCCCAGAAAGAATGGGCCCGATGGAGAGGGTAAAACCCGGGCTTGGGGTTGGGAACCTACGCCACTTGTCTTGCACGCCAAAATGACGGTCCAACTTTCTTTCCATGGGCGGATAAATTTTCGTATAAATCCCCGATTCGAGTCCCGCGGGGGGGCCCCGCCCCTTCTACTCGTATACGCCGGGATCCCCCCCACCCTCCCTTTTTGGAAACCCCCCTCCGAAGTTCCGGGCCCCGCGAAAAGATTGGTTTCCCGGGGCATGAAGGGCCATCTGGGTCCCCACCCGCCAGTCTCTGCTCCGTGCTTTTCCCAGCGCCAAAAAGAATCAAAATGGATTAAAAGAAGGGCCTCCCCCTGTCTTCCCTTCCCGGGTGAACAAGGGGGTGGCTATCGGCCAAATATGGGCCGCCTTTAAGATGCCTTCCACAAAATGGGGCCCCCCCCTTCCCGGGGGGCCCTTTGAAAATTCTTTGTCGTATTTTTTTAAAACCGGGGGGTCCCCACAAAAAATCCCGGGCTCCCCCCTACCATGCGAATTTTCCCCAACCCATTCCATGTTCCACTAAATGAAGCCTTTGGGCCTTTAAAACCGGGTTTTTTCAGAAGTTTGTCCCTCCTCCGGGTTTTGGGTGGTTTCCTCCAATTTTTTTGAAAGGGCCCCAAAGGGGATTTGGGGGATGAGGAGAACTAGAGGGAAAACGATAAATTTTTAGTTGATGGGGGGGTGTTCGGGCCCCCAGGAGAGATTTTTGGGGGAGAAAGGGGGAAAACATCCCGAACCCCAGGGATCAAACCGAAATTTCTCCAATCCCGGGAAGAGGGGGGGGGGGGGGTGGGGGACTGTTCCGGGGTTTCCCCTGCGCCCGGGGTTTTGCGGCGGGGCCCGGTGGAAATACCCGGGGCCCCCACTTAGATTCCGCTCCCCGGTGTGGGCTTCCCCCATCGCTTGCGGTGGGCCAAAAAACGTTTTCCACTACAAAACCCTTACAAAGGCCTTTGGGTTTCCCCCTCAAGTTCGACGGATGGAAAAAACCCGGGGGTTTTGGGGCCCGGGGGAAAATCCCCCCAAACGGTTGCCACGGGGGATGGCACTGCAGTCGATGCTGTTGTGATGGTGAGGAGCTGGATATAGTAGACAGCTGGTTAAGTGCTGTGATTGCGGGCGGTTGCTTCTTGTGGGCCAGGGGGTGGTCGGCGGGTGGCCCTGCGGGGAAAGGACGGCGGGTACCGTGGGTGGGGGTGGACCGGGGTTAGCCTGGCTGCAGGGGGCGGGGAATCGGCCGGTAGCTTGGTCAGGGGGTGGGGTGGATTGGCGAGGCGAGGAGATGATGGATAGGGGGGGGGGGAGGGAGAGAGAGAGACTGTACATTTTTGAACAAACAGTTATGTCAGACAGAGAGGTGGCAGGCTCTTCACATGCGAGTGGCCAGTGGCAAAAAACATTCCCGGAGCAGGCACAGGTCGAAAGCACAGTAAGGGGACGTCGCAGCAGGGGTCACTCGGTGTGGCCAGCACTGCCGGTGTCATCTAGCGGCCATGTTTTGGCCCAGCAAACCCAAGGGATCTTGATTGGTTGACTAGGGTATCCACTTCCTCCCAGATGACATCTGACAACCCCAGCCAAGAGTCGGTGGGAAAACTCAGCCCACAACCCTTAGTTGGCATGGCCGGGAACGGGTCAGCGGCCCTCACCTGTCCTCAACTCGCCTCTGTCCCACCCGGTTCCCTCAGCCAGAGATCTACTATGTGGTCTGGGCTCAGCACCACTATACAGCGAGAATGAACAATTTAGGAGGACAGTCAGCAGCTACTGGCAGTGAAGAAATGGGGCCAATATCCCCTGCTTCTTGCAGTAGGCGGCAAAGTAAGATATGGGAGAGTGGCATGGGAGGTCATGTTGTGAGGGGTCAGCCCCTGCAACTAAGACCGTTGAGGAGGACAGCAGTGAAGATCAAAAAAATAATTGATGATGATGTAGACGACCGCACTTGGGAGCCGGGTGAAGCAAGGGCTTTATCATCGTCAGGAGAAGAGGGGCGTCAGCTTGGGCGTCAGGAAGCGGCGCAGCCAGCAAGTGGGTTTGTGTGGCCGTGAGTCAGCAGGATAGCAGCGTGCGAGGTCGGGAGCCAAGCGGGCCACGGGGTAGAAAACCCTTCGCAGGTCCAAGAAAGTAGCGGCACAGGGGCCCCAGCGAGGCAGTGGCGGTAGTAGTCACTCAGCACGGAGCGTTGGCGGTAAAATCAGCTACTCGGCGATGTGGCAGTTCCCTTTGCTAGGACACCGGAAGGAGCCGAATAGGGGTATATGTAGAATCTGTGGGCAGAAAGTGTGTGTGGCCAGGGAGCTAACGTTGGCACCACGGCCCTGCGTCAACGCATGCAGCGTCCCCATCCGGTGGCCTGGGAGAAACGTGGCTCAGATGTGGGGTCCACCCTTGCCGCCACAGCAGCAGCAGCGCCCAGTGGCACGCATGCAATTGGCAGCCAGTCAAGGCTCCACCACCTCTACAGAAGGGACTGTTTTCTTTGCCATAAATCTCCCGGTCCAGATGCTCCTGCTCCTCGCTACTCATGGCGCTAACAGTCGTTCAGCGAGGCGATTGCAAAGAGAAAAACAGTATGCGTACAACCATCCTAAGGTGCAGAATACCGTGCTCCTGTCCAAGTTGTTGGTACTGCAGTCCCTCCCTTTCCAAATGGTGGACTCTGCACCGTTCAGAGAACTAATGGCTTGTGCTGAGCCGAGATGGAGAGTTCCAAGCCGTAATTTCTTTTCCAAAAAGGCAGTACCAGCACTTCATAAATATGTAGAACAGAAGGTGGGCCAGTCCTTGAGCTTATCAGTTCGTTTGAAGGTGCATGGCAGCGCGGAGGGGTGGAGCTGTAACTACGGTCAGGGCCAGTACATGTCCTTTACGGCCCACTGGGTGAATGTGCTTCCTGCCCAGCCACCCAACAACTTGGACAGGAGACGCCGGGTTCTCCTCCAAGTTGTCAAAACTGCCCGCACCTGCGCCAATGTCCGACGCCTCCTCCTCCTCCACCACCACCACCATCTCAGTCTCCACAAGTGCTGCTCCATCATACTACATGTGTAGGGCACAGCGGTGTCACACAGTTCTACACCTGGCTTGCCTCGAAGCGCAAAGTCACACAGGGGAAGAACTGCTCCGCGTCATGCAGCAAGAAATCGATGTGTGGCTTTCTCCGCGCCAACTGCAAATCGGAACCATGGTGACGGACAATGGGAGGAACATGGTGTCCGTGCTGCACTGAGGAGGGATGGTCCATGCGCCCTGCATGGTGCACGTGCTCAATCTGCTTGTGAAAAGGTTCCTGAAGTCTTCCGCCGATCTTCAGAAAATTCTTAAAATGGCCAGGAAAAAAAGTGCATGCACTTCATCCATTCCTAAAAAAGCCAAAGGGAACACCCTCCCCAAGTTTCAGCAGCAGAACGGCCTCCCCCAACACACGCTGATATGCGATGTTTTCCCCCATCGGAATTCCAGCCTGCACATGTGGAAACCGACTGTTATGAACAGAGAAAGGCCATTAACGATTTTTTTTATGATCCAGGCGAACAAGGGGTACTCCCCTGTGTAACTTTGATGTCAGCTAGTGGAGCTCATGGGGAAACCCCTGCCGTTTGCTGACATTAGAGGGGCCGTTATTTGTCAGTCCCCAGACTAAGGAGAATAACATCTTTCCCAATGCTTCTTTTCCGGGAAATAGATGCTGAAAAATCGTCTGGGCAGGGGACTGGAGGTGGCCTACACTCCGGCCCACAGGTCCGTTTGGGGATGAACTGGAGGGGGGGGGGGGGAGGAGGCATTGGAGCAAAAGCACTGTTGGTGAAATGGTTTTTTTTTTACCCAGGTGAAGGGAGCGGAGGGGCAGGAGCATTGGAGGAGGTAGAGGGGGAATGGGGAAGCGGGCCATGACCCCAACACCGTCAGTATACATGGGATAAAGGCGGGAGCCCTCAAGTCACTTGTGCGAGGGACCGCGATGCTTTTTTGCCTGGTGTGACAGCCGAATGCCCCCCCGGGCAGGGGGAGGGGTTCCCCCATCCTATTGGCCCGCTACCGGCCAAAAAGGGGGTTTTTTTCCCATGCTGAGGGGAGGAAAAACCAAATACTATAGAAAATCATGTGTATTTATTGGCCCCCCCCCTTGTGCGGCACCGTCAACCTGGACGGGTTCCCCGGGGGATTCCCTCAGCGCTCACTTCCACCCCTTTCTGCTGGGGGAAGGTGGGGGGAAAAGAGCAGTATCCTCCATCGGGCCAACCTAAGTCTGGAGCGCTGAAAGCGCTTCCTTCACCGCCTAGTAGGGGGGGAACTCTTTTCCCCGCAGCGGGCCCCTGGCCCCGGCCTTTAAACCAAAGTGGGGGCCCCCTATTGGACACCTCTGCACCCCAGTTAGAGATCCGCTGGACAATGGGCACCCCAAACTGTGGGGGGCCGCAACGTGCCGAGTTTGCCCGGGGGTGGGGTAGTGTGGCATAGACGGGTTTTCATGGGGGGGGGTCTTCGTTACCCAAGGAGAACCCGTTGTCCACCGGAAAGTGGAACGACCCAATGCCTTAGGCGTCAGATTACATCACCCGACGTCTTCCAAAAACTTTGAGAAATGGTCGGGGTTCAAACTACCTTCCCCGCCACTATTTTGATGCCACCCCCCCGCCCGAGCCACACATCTGGCCCATTTCTCCATCTGCCTACCCCCATCTTTACAAAGGGCGGCTTTCCACCACCTCCAATTTTTGTGTCTACTGTGTCATTGTGCCCCCTCGCCCCCCTGTGCTCGGTTTGCCCCCCCGTTTTATTTTCCCCTTTTTTTTCCCTCCAAACCCCTTTCATTGTGCCCCCCGTGGGCCTACTCCTGTTTTTAAACCTAGAAATTTTTCATTGGCCACTCAGGTTTCCAAGTTCTGCTGCCATGGAACACCTTTGGTTTTTCCTAAAGTTGTTTCCCCTCCCCCATTCATGATGTTGCCCTATTTTGGTTTTCCCCCTTTTTTTCACCTTCGAAAGGGAAAGGGGAAAATTTTCAAGCCCCAAAACAAATGGATCGAAAACCCGAAGACATGCAAATACCCCCTTTACTGCTTTTTCTGTTTTGATAATCCCCGTTTGTTTTTGGGGCCTTTGCAATATGATGATTTTTTGACGATTGAAAGGGACCTGAGTAAAGGTGGGCAAAAATTTTCGAGTGTCAAAGCAAAATTACTGCCGCACCCTCCACTTTGGGGGCCTTACATGTTAGCATTTAACAGAACGATTCTGTCATTTCTTGCGGTTTTTAAAACTCTGCCCATGATGAACCCCTGCTTGATCCCCTTACTTGCTCGATCTGTGGCGGGGCCCCGGGAACACTAGTGTTCTTTGACGCTATGGTGGATCTTAGCCCTCAGCTTTTTTTTTTCCCGTGGCACGCCATGACTTTTTCAGCTACATTCCCCTTCAGTTTTTGGTCAGTTTTTCCCCCCTTAGTGCCCAGGGGGTTGAAGGGGATGAAGCGATTCTAATAGCGGCGGCAGTCATTTGCTTTTGTATACTAAAACGCATTGTTTGAAGCCCCAAACCCGGGCCCCTCTCCCATATTTAAGCAGGGCCCAAAACGTTCTACAAAAACCCTCAGGTCTGTGCAGAGGAATGTGTTTTTTAACGCGATTCGCCCCCAAAGAATTTGGGGGACGAAAGGTTTTTGAGGAAAATTTTCGGCAAAGTGGCGAATGTTTTTTTTTAGAAATTCGCCCATCTCTAGAAATAATGTTTTCATGCCTTCTGCACCACTGTAGTTTGTAGACTAAATGCCCAGGACTTAAGTTTCAAGCATAAGATGCCAGAAGCAATGTTCCAGTGTAGGCGGTGTGATGATGTCACACCGCTCACACCAGATACTAGCTCCCAGAGTGAGGTGAGATGAGTATCTTTTTAAAAAAAAATTTAATCAGTCAGAGGGGGATATATAAATACCTGTAGTGAGATGTGTATCTACATGGGGCTCTAAACCTACAGGGGGCATGCTCCCTGCAAAGGCTTTTAAAAATGTATACGATGATATATACCTCGGGGAAGTTTGTACCTACAGGGGGCTGTTACTAATGGGGGTTAAATAAGTATTGAACACGTCACCAATTTTCTCAGTAAATGTATTTCTAAAGGTGTTATTGAATAAAATTCTCACCGATATCTGTAACAATTATTCAATCCAACGGGCAAAGAAGTAAAACCCAAGATGCCCATAAATTATGTTATATTTAATAATGAAAATGAAAGGGGAAAAGTATTTAACCCATAAAAAAAGAGGGGTGAAAAAAAGCCATGGAAAGTCTGTCCCCAGCTAAAAATCCGTAATTAAAAAGAAAACCCTTCCACTTAGTGAAAAAAATATACGGGTTTCAATTGATGGCCCTATAAAAGGTGTCTCTTTACAAGGTTCACAAAGAAAATCTCATGAGGGTTTTAAAACCAGTGATTTGTCTAAGGTTTTTAAAACCTTATTGTTGCAAAAACATACTGATGGCATTGATTACAGAAGAATTTTAAAACTAAAGGTTCCGTGAGCACTGTTGGGTCAAAACCCGGAAAGTGGAAAAAAACATAATTTCATTTTGAACTGGCCCAACAGGTGTCCTCGAAGATTTCAGACGAGAGTGAATAGAATTATCGAAGAGTTGTCCAAGATAAAAGGGACCCCTGTGGGACCCACAGAAAGAGGGAAATGAGCAGGAAAAATTTTTCAAAAAAAAAGAAAATTTAATCACTCACCTTTTGGCAATTGAGTCTAGTTGGTGGGGTGCACAACGAAAAGCATTTGAAGCACTTTTAAAAGTGTGTCAATAACAGGAGAAGCCTGTTAATTAGGGAGGGAATTAGTTGGTCAGATGAGACCAAAATTTAAATCTTTGGATGCCTAGTACACACCATGTTTGGAGGGTCAAAAGTCATGATCACCCCCAAAAAACCCTGCCCAACGAAAGCTTGGAGGTAGAAATCGGTGTGGGTGTTTTTTTTTTGCATTCGGCACTGGCAAACTTATTTAAAGAAGAAAGGATGAATTGACAAATGTACAAAGAATTTTTTTTGAGATACATGCAGGCTCGATAGATAGTTTTTTATGTTGGGGATAGAGAAGGGAGTAAAACCCCCGAATGGGGCTGATTGGCAAAGCCAAGTCGTAAACGAGAGGATTTTGGTATTGAGCTTGTACCAGAGTGCCACGGATTTAACTTTTGGATGCCATAGTAACCCTGTTTGGGGTCAAAAAGTCCTGATTCACCCAAAAACCCCTGAACAGTAAAGGCTTGGAGGGAGAAAAAAAAATCATGGTGTGGGGGGGTTTTTTTTTGCATACGGACTGGCAAATTCATATAATGGAAAGGGTGAATAGACAAATGTACAAAAACATTTTTAGAGAACATGAGGTCGATAGATATTTACGATGTTGGGGGTAGAGAAGGAGAAACCCCAAGATGGGATGATTGAACGCCAAGTCGTAAAAGAGGGCATTTGGGTATTCGAGTTGATACCGAGGCCCAACCCGGGTTTTAACTATAGAAAAAGATTTAACCCCGTTATATTGATAGTGGCTAACATTTTTTGGTATGAACCTATATCCATCCCTTTTGTACTCTGTTAAAAAAATAACCCCCGGTGTGATTGATATATTGATATGTTTTTTGTTTTAACATGTTTTGTGTTAAAGGGAAAAGACTATGTATGGAGTAAAACACACCCCCTATGTCTCCCCCCATTATTAAATGAGCTTGGTGTACAAACTTTGTGACCCTGATCAAGGGTACCAAGAGCCCGAAAAGGTCGGTTTCTGTCCCCCCTGCACCCCCTGATGATGGATTAGCATTGGGGTAAAAAAAAGCCCTCTTCACTTCACGCGGGTCCTTTTTTCCTTTT
This sequence comes from Phyllomedusa bahiana, assembly GCA_025379985.1. Taxonomy (NCBI): domain Eukaryota; kingdom Metazoa; phylum Chordata; class Amphibia; order Anura; family Hylidae; genus Phyllomedusa; species Phyllomedusa bahiana. The sequence continues at coordinate 47,823 of JAODAL010014701.1, forward strand.
TTTGGGTTTTTTTCTTGCATCGAGGCTTTTGACTGAGAGCCAGGACGCCTGCGCTAATGAAGAGTGCAAACAGCTGGTTGCATAAAGATCCTCCCTGTGACTTTGGTGAGTTTGACCCATTTTTCCCTTTTGGGCAATGTTGATGTACAAAGAATTTTTGAAAAAAATTGTTGCCTTCCCATAAAAGGGAGCCCACGGAACTTCAGTACTGAAGAGTGTTTGTGTAAAAAGAAGGTTAAACCCCTGATAAAGCCGTTTGCTGGTGAAAACATTTTGGGGAGGTCGGGCATGACATTTTAAATTTGTGATTTCGCACCTCTGTCTAAAAGTTCATGTGCGGGGGATCAAGGAAACTTATATATTTTATGTCCATTAGTTAGGGATGCTGCCCAAGTAGGTGTTTGGGGATCCCTTACGGGGAGTTAGAAAATTACTGTATATATAAGGTTTCCTTTTTAAAAGGGGGTTCCACCAGCTTGATAAGGGAAAAGGAGTTATTTTTAGAAGTGAGAGGGATAAGTTGGAGGTTAGAAATCAGGTTGGAGGTTAAGTGTTAACATAATAAAAGTAACTTTTTAGTGTTTTTTGATTGGAATGAAGAGTTTAAGTTTGCCTATGGCAAAATAGTAAATATAGTGTGTGAAAGAATGGGACAAAATTCCACCTGAGCACTGCATGCAACTAGTTTCTCCATACAGGAGGCATGTTGAAACTGTCATCACCAACAAAGACATTGTGGAAGTATAAACAAATTTTATTTGGGGTGGGGGGCCCTCCCGTTTTTTTTTGGGGGATCCGGGGAAGGCCGGGAGTGGGCAAGGGGGGGTTTTTTGGGTCCCAACTGGCAAAATTTTTTTAAAAAATTCAAGAATCTAAAGTTTTTTAGTATTAAGATGCTAAAAGCTTCTTGGGTTTTTCCATGTTTTTGCTAGCCCTTTTAGCGTTGGTTTTTGCCACTGGGATTGGAAGGGGTGTATATATATATATATGTCGCAACCATGCCGGTGGCACCCAGGTTCACATTGTGTTTTTCAGAAAAGTTTTTTTGTGCAGAACTGTACGTTGTATTTGGTAGATATTGCTTTTAATTTATAGAGGGAGGAATAGATGCCTCCATTCTGGTCTCTTCCACCCCGCCCACCTCCACAGGCTGTTATATCAGTGCAGTATGCTTGCAAGGTTGGTGTTTTTTTATTTTTCTCTCTGGATTATGGAGGTCTGTTGACCCAATGAGAAGTCTGAATTTGACTCTAGTGAGAGGTAAAGATAGAGTAGGACCACCCGCCTTGAGATCCCGTTGTAAGCCGGGGGTGGCATAAGCATTTTTTGATCAAAACATGTGAACTAAGAATCTCAAAGTTTTTTTCATGTATTATAGATAGCATAAATGCTTCTTTAGAGGTTTCCATGTATTGTTTAGCCCGTTCCCCTGCCTGTTCCGTAGGTTTCTTACCTAGGGCGTGCACACCGGTAGTGTTACATTTAAAGGGCCAGCGCACTGGTAATTTCCCATTGCCGGTCGCTGCCCCTATTTAAGCCTGCCCCTTCCTGATACTCCCGCCGGAGTGCCTTACCGCTTACTGAGAAAGCGTTCCTAGAGTCTTGTCCTGATTACCATGTACCATACCGTTAGCCACAGTCCCTCGACAACGAAACTTTGACACAATACATGACCTTACTGCCTGTCCACGACTACGAGCCTGCCTTACGATTCTGTACCATGCTAAACCTCGACTGCCACCGCAAGCAAGTCGCATCAGGGATAGCCAACACACAATATTTGGTTCAGCACCTCCAAAAAACTTTAAATGTGGGTGCACGCTGTGACGGCTGTAATAAAAAAACACAAAACAATACCACCCCCACCCAAAAATACAAACCGTTCAAAAAAAACTTTCTGCTTTAAAAAAACACGAAAGTTTTATGAGGTTCTTTGTTCACACTTTTGCGCAAAACTGCTTAAGCCAACCTTCGACTTCAACAAGACCTCAATGCAGGTAGGTCCTACACTACGTTTACACTAACGCTATATTTCTCTGTGGTCCATTCAGACCTACCTTTCAGAATGTGAAGGCACCAGCTACTAAATACACTGCACTGATTAAAAAGTCTGTGTAGATGGGTTTCCAGCACTCCACCCATCTACACAGACTTTTTAATCAGTGCAGTGTATTTAGTAGCTGGTGCCTTCACATTCTGAAAGGTAGGTCTGGATGGACCACAGAGAAATATAGCGTTAGTGTAAACGTAGTGTAGGACCCACCTGCATTGAGGTCTCGTTGAAGTCGAAGGTGGGCTTAAGCAGTTTTGCGCAAAAGTGTGAACAAAGAACCTCATAAAACTTTCGTGTTTTTTTTAAAGCAGAAAGTTTTTTTCAACGTATTCTATTTTTGTGAGCTGCTGTTATTGTTATGTGCATCAGGGATAGCGACCTGGTAGACTCCTGCCGCAGCAAGTCCATCCCGCTTTGCGGCGGGCTCTGGTGAAAACCGGGACATACTTAGATTCCGCTCCCTGGCGTGGCTAACACCATCGCCTGCGGTGGTCCAGTGGATCCACTACTGCAGACCGTGACACATACATTGGGCATATATACATACTTGTCTACAGGGAGTTGTAAATCTACCCACAGGGGGCTACTATACCTGCATACATACCTACTTACTAATATACTGTGTGTGATAATAAATATATATATATATATATATATATAATATATATAAATATATATATATATATATAATATATATATTACATATATTATAGTGTACTGTACATATTGCTACCTACTTACTTAATGGATGGTGCCCATACTAGTAGGCATCGATAAGGAAGTGCTGAAAAAATGAGAAGCCTAAGATGTTAGTGTGGTAAACTCTGCAGAGACGAATTGTGGTCAGGAGAAGTCGTCATGGCGGTCTAAGTCAGATGAAGAAGAAAAGAGAAGAAGAATGACTCATGAGAGAAGTAAACGACGTCTCCTATGAGTCCCTGGATGTCAAGGCTTTTTTTGCTTCTCTGCTGTATTCACTATCATGTGATGATGACCTGAGCCGGTATCTGACCACTATGTGGTCTCTATGGCATTGTTGTAGGTCATATCAATATTTGTATAATGGCATTGTACACTTGTCCCTTATTTTAATGTGAGTGCACACCTGTCCCTGACCCTGTGTTTAGGGGCTTCACTTTTACTTTCTTGCTTATGTTTATATTTTGTTGTTTATTTTAGAAAGTGGCGAGGTGCGTGACCAAGGGAAAACTTGGAGGCGGATATTGTATGTGGACTGGTGGGAAAAGTGCATATTGTATGGGTACAAGTGCCAGGGCTGCTTTTTAGTTGTAAACTCTCACACAGCTCAATGGACTAAAAAGTCAAAATGATTTGACTCTTAGAATACAGCAACATAAAAACATGATTTTTTTTAAGATACGATTATGATTTATGAGTGCGAGGAAGAGCCTGTAAAAAAGAGGCAGGGTATGTAAAAAAAAATGGCGACAAACTGAGCAACAGCCCCGGGCAGAAAAAGTTTTGTGCTGACCTACTGCTGGTATCATTCAAGGAGGAAGAGTGAGGATCACCTCTGCCAGTCCTGAATTTGGCGATAACATTGAGAGGACTCTTAGCCACCTCACTGCAACTCAATTCTTGGATTCCAGCTGAGGATAGCTAGTTAATACCCATACGGTATTTCCATGAGTTATTGAAATGTCCAGCCCACTAGCTATTTTCAGTGCACCGTTCAGAGGCTCCTATGAATTGTTTTCAAGTGTGTACACATTATTTAAGAGCTAATTACTGTGTAACATTTGCTGTGGTGATAAATGGCCGTGACACCTGCAGGAAATGGTGCAATCAGCATTTTGCCCCAAAGTGACACATCAAGGTCAAACAGAAATTTTAATGCACACATTGGCAGACCAATGGAAAAGCCTGCAGTAAGATAATAATGCTAAATGGTTGTAACATTGTATACTGTGCTATATGCTTTGTTTGGTTTATTTTTCTTTCATTTAATCCTTACAAATAAAATGTAAAAATAAAAAAAAGCTATGAAGCATAGCTTTATATGCAAAGTAAAAATGAAACAGCATAAAATTTATATATAGATTTTTTTTATATTGTATTTATAATTATTTGATTAAAATGTATATATAAATCCTACTGCATATAATAAATACATGCATAACAAATATTTTTTAAATATTTTATTTAATTATTTTATTTTCACTTTATGTTATGTGTTTTGTTGTTAATTCTAATCCTTACAAAAAAGGAATAAAAAATAAAATAAAACATCTATGCAAGATTATGCCATTTATTTGTCATTAACCTACTTTTTTTCTGGTTCTGAAGATTCAGGTGAAATTCTCTACACCCATTCCACCTTTGTGAAAAGTCAAACCACACAGCACATCTATGGCTTGGGGCGAACCTGGGTTACTCTCATTGAGGCATTGAAGCAAAGAAATTGCCTGTTACCTAGGGTCGATTTTTCTTGCGCTCCTAAATTGCTTTGTATTGACACACTGTCACAAGGCGATCGTCACATTAACCTGCTGAGCCTGAGACCCGTCCTGCATGGGCAGGAATCCTCTTGGGCTCATCTGCCCCAAAGCTCCTGGCACTTTGACCTCACATCTCTGAGGAGTTTAATTTCTATTCTCTACCAGAATCAAACATATTCCTTCCAATAGTTTTCATTTATTTATTTTTTAATGGTAGCTGAATAGGTTGGATTCAGAATATTTGGATTTTGTACTTAACAGCAAGACTGGTTTTACTTGTGCATAATAAGACCCGATTCACATCTGCATTGGAGGTTCTGTTTGGAGCCTCCAATGCAGAGACAGAGCTGAACAGACAGACACCAATGTAGCCTCACATGGGGCTACATGATTACAATGGGCTATGTTCGGTTTCCATCATGGTGTTCATTGTTTCAGCAGAAAAATAATGCTGCAGTTGCGCTATTTTTTTTCTGCCATATTTGATGGAGTTCTTGGTAGAAGCTCTAAATGGAACCTCTGATGTGGGTTTGAATCAGGCAAAAGGGAGCATTTTTTCTTCACCAGGAAACAATCGTTGATCCAGCAAAGTCCACAAAATATGTAAAAAAAATAAATCCTTTATTTGTATAAATCCATAAAATGTTGTCAACGGGAGAGAAGACAGATAGACATTTTGCCACACCTATTACAATCCTTTTGCCCAACCACAGGTCTAATGACCTGAGCTACAGTATCATAGGGTAAGATACCACGCATGATAACTGAAGCTTTGCCAACATGCATGAACTGGTATGCAGTTTCAAATTAAATGCATGAATTTGGTATTTTAGTATTTCAAAATCAGGCCAATTTGTGGTATTCTGTGAGTGACTTTAGCCTTGAGGTAGATGAGCTACCTGAGATTAATTTTGCAGCCCTATGGCCTACAAAGTGGCCAGTAAAAAAGGGTGAGTTTAAACAACACTTAAGAACAGTGTTGAACTGGAGTGCTAAGGACTCACCAGTGTAATTAATTCTGGGGGTCCACCAGTCTAGTTGACTGTTGGTGCCCACTAGTAAAGATTTGACTCTTGGGGCCCACCAGTGGAGATGATTATTGGGGCCCACCATACACGTATTGCACCTGACTCTTGGATTTTCATCTGTTTCTCTTAATTTCTTCCTGTAAAGCATCCTCAGGCCTGTCCTGCCCAGGGGCCCACCATGACGAGGGACCCAGGTGGCCACCTGGGGTTTTCCATGTGGGCCAGTCTGAACCTGCTTACGCTCCCTTTATGTAACAAAGGGAGCATAAGCAGGAGTTTATGCTCTTGTTGCTCTGTATTGCTATAACATTGTGCTGCTTTGTACCCCACAGAGTTTAACTATAAGTCTATAATTGTACAAAAGTTGGCAGACCACTGTTCCCTCTCAAAATAGCTGGCACACCAGGAAAAGCCTTCTAGATGCCACTTTGCAGGAGGAGGTGTAATCATCAGCTGGGGCTAAGGAGAAAGCACTACATTGATGTGATGTGAGCACTGAAATACTTGGAATGCTTAATGCCACCTACGCTGTGCTTTGCTTGGAGAATCCAGCCCGCCATTTTTGGGGGACTGGGGAGAGGTGAGTTTATTTTTTCCTTTTTCAATACTGGGGCCTGACCTAGCGGGGGCCTACCGATCTACCTGGGGCCTATCTACCTATCTAACTGGGGTGTACCTACTACCTACCTAAGACCTAACTACCTACCTAACTGGGGCCTACCTACCAAACTACCTGGCGCCTATCTGCCTACCTTACTTGAGCCTATCTATCTGGGACCTACCTACCTGGGGCCTAGAAACCTATCTTCCTGGGACCTACCTACCTGGGGCCTAGAAACCTATCTTCCTGGGACCTACCTACCTGGGGCCTAGCAATCTTCCTTTCTGGGACCTACCAACCTACCTACCTGGAGCCTACCAATCTACCTCCCAGGGGTCTACCAGTCTCCCTTATTAATAGGTAGGGTCTACCTACCTATCTGTAGCCTACCAACCTACCTACCTGGGCCCTACCAACCTACTTATGGGCCTACCAACTTATCTAACGGGCGTCTACCTACCTAACCGGGGCCTGCCTACCTACTTGGGGTTTTGCCTGTTTACCTACCTACATAGAGCCTTGTCTACTTACCTACCTGGGGCCCTGCCTAACAACCGATCTGAAGCCTCTACCTACCTACCTGGTAATATGATTCAGAGGGGTACAAGCCACAGCTGTAGCACAATCTCCAGAAATGTAGTCCTCTGTTTCTTCCCACCCCCTAGCAAACTGTATCCGCTTTCTCACCCATCGGAAGTTTATACAGAAATGGGGAACAGTGAATGAGGTGCTGGAAAAGATATTTGTGTGAAAATTCTGCAGGAATGAGTGGTGACCCGGGAAAAGTCATCATGATGTGCTGGATCAGAGGCAGAAGAAAGGGTAAAGTGAATGACTCATCAGAGAAAACGTCACCTGTGAGTCACTGGATGTAACTACACCGTAATCGCTCAGTTGTCTGCAGATCCTGTATACACTGGTACCTACCACTGTATGGTCACTGTTTGACAGTAATATACAGTCTGAAGAGCCTGTATACATTGGTATCAACCACTATATGGACACTGTGTGGTTGAAATATATAGTGTGCACAGCCTGCGTACACTGGTATTTACCACTATATAGCGATAATATGGGTCTTTGTATACTGATCTCTATTCAGTTATATTATAGGGGTATTAGTCAGTGACTACGCTGGTTCCCCAAAAATAAGACAGTATTTTATATAAATTTTTACTCCTAAAGACATGCTAGGTCTTATTTTCAGGGGATATCTTTTTTTCCATGAACAAGAATTCATATTTGTTCTATACTGTAGTCATATCATCTCAGCATGGGGCATGCCATTAATGGCGACTGCCAATTTCTATCAGATTGCCCAGCATTTTTTTCTGTTGGCAGCCTGTTTGGCCCCTATGATGACTGTTATTATGGTAGAGTACAACTTCTCCAAAGTTCAATATCCATATGCACTGCTTGGAGTACCCTGAATTCCATCAAGAATTTCTTGTCACTCTGTTTCCATGTACAACAATTTACGTTTTATTTACTGATCCCGGTATTTATGACCAAAAATCAATATTTATTCAAAGACTGTCATGTCATCACCTTCTGGAACATCATCATAAATCTAAAGACCCTGAATTTCATGGTCAATTTCTTGTGACTCCAATTGTTTTAGAAGCATTGGCCCCAATCATTGTGTCTAGCAATAGAACTTTCCTTAAATGAGCACCCCTTGTCCAGGTAGCCTCTCACACAAGGTAAGAGCTATCTAAATGATCCGTTAACACCAATGTACGGCGTGGGGGGGAGCTGTAGCAATGACCGCCACTAGGTCTTATTTTCAGGGGAGGCCTTATATTTCTAAACGTGAAAAAAATTGCAGTAGGTCTAGGTCTAATTCGAGGGATATCTTATTTTCGGGGAAACAGGGTATGTGGTGGTAATTTGTGGTTGTGTTCTGCTGGTATAATTGGGTCCTTATGATATAGCATTATGGGTAATGTTGTTCTTGGTATAGTGGGATTTGTTTGGTAGAAGTTTAATGGTGATATTTATAGTAAGATATTTGCTACTTTTATTATCTAGTAACTGTATGACTATTATTAAGACGTACTGGTAAATGTTCATGGTCAGTGAAGTGGCTGGCCCGGGAGGGGGGGGGGGGATCACATCCAAAAGTTTGCTATGGGGCCCAGACTTCTCTGGCTACACCACTGCCTAACACTGTTTCTAATGCCAGACCCTACTAACCCTTTACTGTCTCTGAAAAATATCCCTACCAATGTCCATATACTACAGCTAACCCTAAAGCACGAGGACTGTACCCAAAAATAACCAAGACTGTGGTGAACAATTAATAGCACTTACAGTAATTAAGATATCACACTCCAGAAATAAACACACGAACTAAGGAAACTAAATATAGTATTAACAATAATAATAATAATCTTTATTTCTATAGCGCCAACATATTCCGCAGCACTTTACAAATTCAAGGGTAAACATACAGTCATTACACATTAAAAGTACTTACAAATGAGACACAGAGTGTGTGAGGGCCCTGCTCGTGAGAGCTTACAATCTTTAGGGTGTATGGGTGAAACATACGGTAAGAAGTGCCAAGTTTACAATGGTCCGGCCATGTTTCATAAATAGGGGGTGGTTTACATGAAAAATGGATGAACCTGCCACCCAGACTGTACATCTATATACAGATAAGTGCCTGTGAGTGCCCAAATGCAGGGAGTGACAGATGTGTGTGATAGCAGTTAGGGATCTTGGTGGGCCAGACCGAGAAGATGTATTTTCAGGGCCCTCTTAAAACTGTGAGGGTTGTGAATGTGCCTGATTGCCCGCGGTAGCATATTCCAGAGAATTGGTGCCGCACGTGTGAAATCTTGTAGGCGGGCATGGGAGGTTCGGATGATTGAGGAATGTAGTCTGATATCATCAGCAGAGCGGAGAGCACGGGTAGGGCGGTAGACAGAGACTAGGGAGGAGATGTAGGGAGGAGCAGCGCTGTGGAGAGCTTTATGGGTGAGAGTGCTGAGTTTAAACTGTATCCTGTACTGGATGGGCCAACCAGTGCAGTGACTGACACAGGGTAGAGGCATCAGTATAGCGGCTGGAGAGAAAGACAAGCCTGGCTGCTGCATTCTGGACAGATTGGAGAGGGGAGAGTTTGCAGAGAGGGAGACCGATAAGCAAGGAGTTGCAGTAGTCAAGACGAGAAAGAATAAGAGCAGTAATGAGAGTTTGAGTCGTTCCACAGTGAGAAATGGACGGATTTTGGAGATATTCTTGAGGTGCAGGTGACAGGAGCGGGCAATGGATTTGATATATTGGGAGAAGGGCAGCTAAGAATCAAAAAAATCCCCAAGAAAGAGGGCCTGCTGCCTAGTCTAAATGGTGGTACCAAATACAGAAATAGAAATAGCAGGGGGGGGGGGGTTGGTTAGTAGATGGCGGAAAGACAAGAAGTTCAGTCTTAGTGAGGTTTAGTTTCAGATGGAGAGAGGACATGAGTCAGAGACAGCGACACTCAGTCACTGTTGTTTTGTAGCAAGGCTGGAGTGATGTCACGGGAGGAGGTGTATAATTGGGTGTCATCCGCATAGAGATGGTACTGGAAGCCAAATCTACTGATGGTTTGGGGCTGTGTACAATGAAAAGAGGAGAGGACCTAGAACTGATCCCTGAGGAACTCCAACAGCAAGAGGAAGAGGAGAGGAGGTCGAACCAGAAAATGAGACACTGAAGGAGCGGTCAGAGAGGTAGGACGAGAACCAAGCGAGAGCGGTGTCCTGGAGGCCAATGGTGCTGAGTATGCTGAGGAGAAGTTGGTGATCCACAGTGTCAAATGCTGCAGAGAGATCCAAGAGAAGCAACAAAGAGTAGTTACCCTGAGATTTTGCTGTTAGGAGGTCATTTGAGACTTTAACTAAGGCAGTTTCCGTGGAGTGTAGGGTGCTGAAACCTGATTGCAGCGGGTCAAGAAGAGAGTTAGATAAATGGATACAGAATACTAGCAAGTTACTATACAAACTCCCAGAACAGACAATATCGCTAGAACTTGAGCAAACAAGGTTAGATATGGAATAAAGATACTGGGTAACAGGATACTGGATACGGGACACATGACAACACTTGAAGACCCAAACAAACAGAGATCTGCTATCAATAATCCCCCTGCTGCCGAACAAGGAAAGTATATAGCAAAGCTAGCAATAAACCACAGCTCAGGCTGCGCCTTATGGTTAGCTGATTAGCTCAGAATATGAGCAGCTGCCATGCAACCACTCTACTTAACACAAAAAAAGATAAAAAGACAAACTAGCAGAAAATCCCCACTGCTACTAACACATAGTGTTGCAAGATAGCAAAAAGAAAACCACCGACAACTTTTGAATTCCTAAAAAATGCCAATGTTTTTGCATCTGTGGGCTCCCTCAAAAGTGTGAAGGTATACCAAAGTAAGGGTATGTTTGGGGAGCTTGCGCTAATACGCGCAAACGCTGCCGGCCCCCCCTGCGTGCGGTGCAGGGGGGGCCGGCAGCCTGCTGGCCCCATTGACATTCATTACTCGTGGCACGTATTTGCTGCAAGTAATTGACATGTCTATGAGAACTATGGATTACCGTAATTTCAGTGCGCATCTTGCCCGTATTAGAGCGCAAGTATGACACGAAATGCACGCTGAAATTACCACGTGTAAACATACCCTAAGGGTGCTTTCACACAGAGCGTTTTTTGGCGCGTTTTGTAGTGCCTTTTTGGGGTTTTGGGTCTCGGTGGTGTATTTTTGGGGCTTTGGGTCTTGGTGATGTAGCCTAGCCTGTTACCTGCACAATCTCGTGATATAGCCTGTCCTCACAATCTCGTGATAGCCTACCTGTTACCTGCACAATCCTGCTATGCCCTGTCATTTGGGGTTATTTTGATTGCTATATCACATAAATTCTGTTATACAACTTTCTCAAAGGGGTTTCTTTGGTGGATATAGTTTTGGTTAAATATTTGTTTTGTTATATATGTTATAGTTTATTTCCTATTTTTTTTATTTAACATCCATACTATATCCAATTAGACCTTTGCAATAGGATTGTGTTCATATCAGATGTTTCGTCTATTACCCAACATGATTTGAAACTGTGAAAAACAGCTCTGTGTTTTTAAATGTTTTTAAAGGGAATATGTCATCAAAAAATTAGTCATTGTTTAAGTCCCATTTTTACTTTAAACACATTTTTAGGAATTTTTGGTTGCTTCTTTTAATTTTTCATATCACTTTCAATATTTTTAATAATTCTTAAGTCTTGCAGTTTCCACTAGGCCTTGTTTGCACTGCTTTAACAGCATTTAGAGAGATGCTTTACAGTAGCTTCATGCACATAGGAGACTTAAGACTGTCTCAGTCCCATTCACTTCTATAGGAGAGTTTTCTAGTCATACTCTGTGAAGAAATCAGTGTGCAGGGGGTGAAGGGTGAACTGTGACTATGTCCTATTGTGACTGGTGGATCCTGTGTCATCTATTCACACTGGTGTCTCCTTTCAGTTTGACCCTCTTTGTGCTGATAATGAGCAGACAACCGAGAATTTTTCTCTACAGAACAGGAAGTGACAGACGATTATTAGGCCTAGTGGCCAAAGTGAAAACTGCAGGACTTAAGAATTATTTAAAAATATTGAAAGTGATATGGAAAATTAAAAAAATAACCAAAAATTCTTAAAAAATGTGTTTAACATAAAGATGTGAGTAAAACAATAAGTCATTTTTTGATTACACATTTCCTTTAAGTGTTGGGTTTTTGTAGTCCCTTGTTTTTAATAAAGTTTATATGGATGTGCAGCCATTTAGTATGTTTTCTTTTCTTTTATGTGATAGTAACTGCCTATAATAGGTCACAATCCTATTTCAGAGGGCTTAATGGCCGGGATCAAAGGATCCCAGCTGTTGTGCCTGACAGGCGACGGATTGCTGCATCGCTGGGTCTATATTGCCCAGCTATGTGGCATGGAGGGCCTGGTTGTGAATGCAACCGCTGCGACCCCTGCAGCTACGCCACTGTAAGGCCGTGTTCACACGGCTTATTCCCGACGGATTTGTGAGCCGTATTGAGCTCACAAATCCGCAGTGAATAAGGGGCGGGACGGGGGGGGGGGTCGGAGCGCGGCGGGGGCGCCACTCCCGCCCCATAGACAATGCATTGTTTACGGCACGTACGCGCCATAAATAATGTGCATGTCACTTTCCTTCCCCGCCGAGATTCGCCGAGCGGGTAGGAGCGACGGAATCCACTGTTCTCTATGAGAGCAGTGGATTACCGTAATGACAGGGACGGATTGGCGCCGTACTGAAGCGCAAATCCGGCGCGGAGTACGGCGCCAATCCGTGCCCAAATAAGCCGTGTGAACGAGGCCTAACAACAGCATTCCCACAGTTGCATATGTTAGTCTTCACAGCTGTTATTTCAAACAAAAATTGTACACAATTCTTGTATAAATTACTGGCTGGGAAGAATTACATATCCAGCTATGGAGCTGTTTTTGCCATGGGCATTTTCATTTTGGTAACTGAGGATGGGTGTGGACTGACTCAACCTGTCAATCGCGTTCATCTTAGCTTGCACATTAGGAGCCACTGGTACTGTTCTTTTTCTTTCTTTTCATGTATGGTGCAAAGTGTAGTTTACAGCATTGAAGGAATTGTATTAATTTTACCACTGTTTTATTGCTGATACATGCCAAAGTGAGGAATCCTTAATGAGATACTACCCCTCATATTAAAAAGGACTAGATTATGTGGGCCACACTGTGGCTTCCGGATCATCTTCCTAATGCACTGGGTGGCCTGCAAATATGTCAACAATAGTGATTTTTGTGGTCATGAGGAATCACCGAGTGGCAGAGCATACCTACACAAAGTGACAGGTACTATCCTACAAGTGAAGCTTAGGGAGGTCAGGCTGTTGCATTGAATAACCTCCTTGTGACCCAGAACAGTATACAAGACAATTACTTAAAATCCAACTGTGTGTGTTCTGGGCAGTAGGAGTATCTCACAGTCACCGCTTGGTCAAAGACTGCTTAAAAACTATTCCTGTTGTTAACAGTGTAAGGTCTGGTTCACATCTGCGCTATTGTTTCCAACTCAACTACAGACACCACAGCGGAAACCCGATGGACTCATTCTCATTAATAGGGTCCATTGGTTGCCCTGGGCGTCTGTTTTGAACGGATCACATGACTTCCATTTTTTACCTCTGCGACAAAGGTTCCGAATGAAAGCAGAGGTTAAGCAGCTTTCAAGTTTCATCTGCAAACATCAACGGCATTAGGCCTGCCAGGGTGAGTTCACACGACAGATCTGCCCAAAAGCGTGCAATTCAATATGGATTCCTCATTAAATTCCTTGTATATTCTGACCATTCACTTGAATGGACAGTTCACGCTGTAGTTCACAACAGTAGGTTATTCTTGAAGTCAACTAAGAAATGTTTAAATGTTGTGTTTTGATTCTAACATATGAATTTTATTCCAGGAGATGCAATGCTAGGATGTTAATGTTTTATTTTATGGTCATCATGCAGTTAAATAACATGAACCTGCTGATTTTTAGCCTCGTCCACAATAGTGCTGATAGAAGGTAGCAGAGGCTAGCATGGGTAACCCTCTAAGTAGAAACTGATTGGTAGTTCAGTGGGCATGTGACTTTCCTGGATAGGTCTTCATGCTGTGTAATGTATGGTGTAAGGATATGTTCACACAGCTTATTTGGGCGCGCATTTCATCGCGTATTGCGCTTTATATGCGACGAAATGCGAGCCGCAATTATGGTAATCCATAGCTCTCATAGAGAACTATGGATTACACGGTGTCCCCCCGCGCGTACAAAAAGATCGTATTGTACGCGCGGTGGGAGAAATTACATGTCATTACGCACCACGAACAGCGTGTATTTCCAAAGCCGGCCCCCCCGTGCTTTGGAAATACACGCTGAGCAGCGCGTGCTTCCAAAACTCCCGGCGTATTGCGGCACGTACTGTACGCACTACAATACCCCATGTGAACATACCCTAAGGCTATGTCTACACTGCATTGGACAAAAAACGGCCTGACCGGGGCTTTTGCCACGCTTTGTGCAAAAATTGTGGTCGCTTCTCATTTTCCTGACGTCGCCCATACAATTGTATTGTATGGGAAGACGACAAGGAAACGAGAAGCGTCGGCGTATTATACAACATGTTGTATAAAACGCCGGCCCCGAAAGACGAGCCGAGAAAAGACGAGCTGTGTAGACAACAGCTCGTCTTTCCTATTGCCGTCAATGGGGCCGCAGGAACGATCGTATCTTTGGCACTTTTAAAAAACGAAAAGCGACGAAGATACGATCGTTTTCATGTGCAGTGTAGACATAGCCTAACAGGGAAAGCTGTGTTGTGCTAGAAGCTGTGGTCTATGAGACAGAATGCCTGCTAATGTCGCAACAGAGTGGGTATGGCCATGTAAAAAGTGGTAAGCTGTACGCCTTTGAACTGCGGGTTGTGAAAAACCCAAGCACATATTATGCAGTTTTGGGGGGAATAGCTATTGAAGATGGACAGTCATCTAATAAGGTTAAACAATCACAGGTCACACCTACTGCATCATCACACTCCCCCCGTAAGCATGAAAAAAGCCCCCATGCCTCAAAGCAACACCGACATGTATGAACATTGGCGCTGATAGGCTGGTTCTAAATCGCTTTAAGGCAGTGTAGAATGCACCAGAATGTATAAACCTGTTCTTCTGGGGTCATCATACAGGCGCAGTCTAGTGCCAAATACGACAAGTCGGGCTCGGGCCCCCCTTTAAACCTGGGGGTTTTTTCTAACTGTTCTGCCCAGTTTTTGGCGTCAAAAAATAAAGGGTTTCTAATTCTACAAATTTTGATGTGACCCCTCCCAGAACCCCTCAAAATTTTGGCGCACTAAAAAGTGTTTTTGGGTCATTAAAAAGGCATTTATCGGCCACAGTTTGGAGTGCGTACATGCATTTTTTTGGCTCAAAGTAAAACTGATGCAGCCTCGTTCATACATTTCACCCTTAATGCCTGGACACTATAGGAGACATGTATGTATGTATGGGATTGCGACAGTAGTCTGGTGTCCTTTCAGCCCAAAAACTGGTGCAGCCTTGTGCGCTCGATATATAATCAGGTGCACTCCAAAATTAGGCGCATTATAAAACGCCAGCGGCACTTTGTAATGCATGTAAGATGGGGGGGGGGGAATTCTGGAGGTGTATCACACTACAACTGTACGATTCTACACATTTATGACCTTAGTACGGCAAAACTAGGTGCATTACTGCAGGAACAGGTAGACCAATTTACAAGTGGTTTACCAAAGCCTAAAATTGGCGCTTTGTAGCTAGAAAGCGCTAAATCTATGACTCACAGTAGAAGAGGTTCATAGATTCAGGCGCATTCTATGCTACTAATGCACGCAATGAACTTGGCGCCTGAGCTCCAAAAATCATACATGTCCCCCTATATGAGTAGATTCAATTGTGGTCTGTTGCAGTTTTTGCTGCAGTTTTTCAGAAACCATGTGAGAAGGCTACAGATTTTACTTAGCCTTGAAAAATAGTCGTAAACCTCATTACATTAGTACCAAATATGAATCAACTCTATTGGCTGAAGTTCTGATACCAGTGAAAAACTGTTTTGTGTATTATGATGTATTGTGCAAAAGATGCATATATTTATTGTGCCCTAAAGGTACATTAACACAGGATGGAAATACTGAATTTTTCACAGCAGTTTTAACAAGTAAATCTACAGCAACAAAAAAAGTTGTGCCAAGTCATGTGAATTTTGGTGCAGATTTGTTGTTGCAGATTTTGGTATTTTATTGATTAAGGCTTGGTTCACATTTGCATTGGAGGTTAAGTTTGGTACTTCCAGCACAGAGGTGAAAACGGATGCCTAGCGATCTAATTCACAATGGACACCTATGACGCCAGATGAACCCTATTAATTACAATGGGTCAACTGGCTTCCTGCCGTAATTTCCCCATAGTGTTTCTGCAGCAAATCATTACAGATTTTTTTCTAACCCTAATGAAGTCAGTCAGAAGAATCCGTAGTAAATTTGCAGTATTTTAGTAACGTACAATTGCAAAAAAATTAAGTGAACCCCTTGAAATAACCATTTTTTTAGCATTGATCTCATTGATATGTATGCCACATAGACAAAAAATAACTGGAGAACCCAAAAATAGTTGTACTGTCCTTGTACTTAACTGAGCAGATTAAGTAAACATTCACAGTGCAAGAAAAAAGAAGGTAAACCATTACATTTAATAACCTATAAATCCCTCTTTAGCAGCAATCATCTTCACCAAACATTTCCTATAGTTACAAATAAGATTTTCACAATGTTGTGGAGGAAGTTTGGACCCTTTATCCCTGCCAATGTGCTTCAGTTCATCAATATTTCAAGAAAGCCTTGAACTGCTGCTCTTACATTTTTATGTAAGATGTTTAGTTACACCTTTGAATTCATTTTTCCATCAATGATCACAAGGTTTATATGTGCAGTGTTATTTTTCCTCTAGCTTTTGTCTGACCTGTCTACAGAAAATTTTCATAGAAAAATTGAGGAACCTTCTGGCAAACTTGAGATGAACTGCAGTGTTTTTTTTTTAATAGTAGTGGCTTCCTTTATGGTTCATCCTACCATTGACACCATTCTTGTTTAGTGTTTTTCTAAGGCCTTGTCTACACAGCATTGGTTTTTGGTTGGATTTTAAGTCGATTCAGTATTTAGAATCCACAAAATTCCAACTGTAATCCAGTCCCTATAGACCTCAATAGAAAATTCAAGCTGTAGTCTTTTAAAAAAAAAAAACAAAAAAACTTAGAACATGTATCCGCCGTATTATAGTGGATTCTCGTACAGTTCAATATTAAAGGGCTGGCCAAAAACCGAACACAAAATCCGTTTTTTGGATTGTTTCTCACCTCTTTCAGGATTATCTGTTGTGTTATTGGATTGACCTTAACAGGATACCCACTCCTTTGGGGAATAGCAACAATTTAGAATTCAGATGGCGACTGAGGCAGGGAGTTTAGGGTTGCGGCCAGAAATTGTTCAGAAGATTGAAAGATGGGAATCTGACAGGTTTCGTCTGTACATTCGCCCGCATTTGGTTTGAGTGATTTGCCTGTTCTGCTTGTTTTTCTGTTATGGTTGATTGTTCTATTTTAGCTCATGATTCCTGCCTGGTGTGGTTTCTCGGGCATTCCTTTGTCTACAGGGGTGCTGAGAGAGTGGATGTGAGACCGGATGGAAGGCAGCTTGGTTTCCATGAGATGTGGCTGTTGTGCGGTGGATTGGAAGTAGAGGAATGATGTGGTCACGTGTGGTGCCGGAGATTCTCTACTTCGCTGACCTGGACAGTCCCCCGTGGATTCTGGTTTTGCACGTTGGTGGCAATGATTTTGGGGGGTGTACCACACGTGCATTGGTGTGGAACATAAAGTTTGGCCTGTTGAGGTTGTGGGTTTCTTTTCCCAGTTTGGTGGTGGTTTGGTCGGATATAGTCGGATATCGGCACTATTGAAAGGCCGCCAGGTCGGTGGAGTGTCTGAATAGGGCCTGAATAAAAGTAAATAGGGCAGTGGCGGGTTTTTTGGCAAGGAACGGGGGGCAGAGGTGTTCGTGTGATACCTTGAGTTTGAATCGGGTGAAGGAAATTATTGGTTGAACGATGGAGTACACATTAATGCAGTGGGAATCGATCTGTGGGCGCTGGGCCTCCACGAAGTTATAGAGAGAGCTTTGAGGCTGGTGGGGGGTTCGCATGTATGAGGTTTGATGGCATGCTTTCTTTGGCGGAGGGGTAGTCGATGATGTGGGGGAGTCATAAGGAGAATGATTCCCTCGGTTGATGGTGGTTTCATTTTGATCTGGCGAAGGTGGGGCTCCTGCAGGGTAAAGTACCTGGGAGTCGGAAAACAATTGAGCAATTAGTATGGTTTTGGTGCCCCCGAGCCAGTGGGTGTGGCTGGGGGTAATGGTCAAAACTTTAACTATTTGGTCGCCAGATCTCTTAGCTCCCAGGACCCCTGCCCCATTTGTGGAGAATATTGGATTCTGATGGAACCCTTTGGATATTGGATGGTTGTTTTTGTTTGGGTACTTTAAATTGGGCAGTCGGGCACAGGGGTGCTGCCCCGACCCGAAGCCCGTGTCCCAAAATTAAACAGATTGTAATGTATTAGCATATTCATGTATGTTAATACATTACTAAGTGTAAACAAAAATTGTAAAATAGTTATCCCTTAATAAGATTAAAAAAAATTAAAAAACATAGAAAAGTGTGGAAAAAAAAAAATAAAAAATTTAAAAATTTAATAAAAAAAATTTTTGTGCATTTCATTACACAAAAAAATATACATATTTGATATCTACATTTATCATAATAACCTGTACAATTAATATAAAAAGGTTTTTCTAGGTGAATGTGAACGGGGGTAAAAATTTAAAAAAAAAAACTAAAACATTGTAAAAAAAATTCTAAAGTAATTTACGTGTAAACTCAAACTATGTCCCCCCAAAAGTCAAATTCTATCCCAAAAAAAAAAAGTTTCCCAATTTTAAAGGGGCGTCATTGAAAAAAAAATAAAAAAATTTCAACTTTTTTAAAAAAACAAACACAAAAACCAAAAAATTGCCATGTTATTTTAAAGGGCCCTTTTCCCGGGTTTGGGGGCCAAAAAGGGTTTAAAAATTTTCTTGGATGGGGCTGAAACCAAATTTTTTTTTTTGGATTGTTTTTCATGGGGGTGTGGGGTTGGGCCCCCCTTTTTTTTTGGGTTTTGGGACCCCCTTTTATCCACACAGATTGTTTTTAATCACAGCAGAATGTAGCTGGGACCTTCTTCCCCTGAAAAGATGAAGGTCTGAACAGACACCAAGTGAGGTAAAATGTTGGAATAGGTTCCCATCTGAATTGAGGTCAGCTTGTAGCAGCACCTTGAATGGCCAGTTACGGTTTTTTTATCAAAAATTTTACGCTAAGAACCTCAAATTTTATATATTCAAAAATACCAAAAAAGCATTTTGAAAAAAAATTTCCCATGTTTCCCCGGGCTTTCTTTTTTTTTTCTGTTTTTTAGGTGCTTTCGGAAAGGTTTTTTTAAAAAAAATGTTTTTGGGACTCGTGGCCTAAACACCCCTGCAGAAAAAAACACGGATTAAAAGGGCCGATGCTCAAAAAAGGGGACAAAACTTAGGGAAAATGCTGTGTAGTTGAAAAACCGCCTTGTGCATAACCAATATGGGTCCAATAAATGGAAGTGTGAATGAAAACCCTTTTGCCCAAAAATTAAAAAAAGATCAAAAAGTTCCCTTAACAACTTGACCCTAAAAAAAAAAAGGGATTTGAAAACATCTGGGTTTCCATAAAAATCACCAAATTTAGTTTTTGACTCTTTTTTTGGAATATAAATGTCATGCCAACACCATTTGGAATTTTTTCTTCGTATGGGTTTAAAATTCCCCATAACTCTTTGCATTTCCAGCTCATAATTTTGTGCTATTGGAGTCTATAAAAGGGTGAAGGTAATAATAGGGTGACCTCATTCTCCCGCCCCATTATTTTCCCATTTTTCCCGGGAGGCGGGAGCAAATTCCCAAAATTTTAAAAAGAAAAAATTTAAATGTACCCAACATCGAGTGAACATCAACATCACAAATCCCTGGCCACTAAGACGCCAGGCCCATGCAACCACGAGCCCAGTCCTGAAGATTTTTTGTGATCATGTAATAAAAAAGGGAAAGTTTAAAATTCAAGGTTTTGTTTTTTCCTTTAAAAGAGGGCTTCTTTTTTATAATTACTTGGCTGTCTGTTGAGTTTCTGTTCTCCATATGTACATTGTAAAGGGGCGTGCCCCCTTTTTAAACACTGTTTTCAGTAAATTTTTACATTGTAGACAATATTTGGGCCTTTTATAAATTTTGTCAGGCCCCATTAAACCCCCTTAGGTTATTTCTTGATTTCACTCAAAGTGAAAAGGGGTGAGGTAAGCAGTTAAAATGGAAAGATACAAAAAATTTTCATAGGGGACTTTTGGTAATGATGCCTCATTGGACATAGCTAACATTAAATAACTAAAATATTTTTTTCAAACCTGATTCCTACATAGGGGTCCAAGGATGGACTGACTACTTGAGAATCCAATTCATTATTGAGGGAGTCCCCACCACCACAATGCGTCCCCACTCTGGACCACGGACGCTCTTGTGTTCTCTGTTGTCGCATAGTCCGGCACACCTCTCCTTTTCTCCCGTATTGGTCGGGTTTCCTGTCATTTTTCCCCTTGGGGACTCACCTCGGGCCCGTTCTTTTTAAAAATTAAAAAAGGCCAACCCCAGCTCTAAAAACAAAACCCGTTACCCCATCTATACCCTTTTTTAGAAAAAACATCCCCCTGTTTCCTTGCCCCGTTTTGTTGGTGGGTTTCGGGCCCCCTTTGGAAGGGGGTTTAGCTACGTTTCCCCCGGGATTTTTACGTTCTTGGTTTTTTACTTCTGCTAACAAAACTCCCCGACTAATCTCTTGGGCCCTTCCCCCTGCCTGTACCTCAATTGGGACCCCTTGGGGTGTTACCTTTTTAGTGACCACGTCAGGGTAGCGACTTGGGGGCTGGGCCCACAGGGCCCAATTCCCTCCAGCCTTTCAGGAGCTCTGGGGGAATTCCCGGGGGGCTCCTTATTTTTGTTCCTGGGTTGGTTTTTTTTCCCTCTCTCAGAGTGGGCCCCGCGGGCCCCCCAATGAAACCCTGACAACCACTAGTCCCCTTCTGATACCCAACCCTTCCAAACCTATATGGGGCAAAACTCCTTTGGGACGGAAAGGGGTTTTTAAATGTTTTTAAACCCTGCCCTAATTAGGTCCTTTGGGGAGCACTGCTAGCAATAATAGATCCTGGTGATCTCAGAAATTCATGTTTACCACCAATGTCTTTACCATTGTCAACTCCCCATTCATTTACTATTAGACCAGTGGTTGAAATGATGCCTGCTTCTTGCTATGAATGAGTCAACTGACAAGACCACTCACAGATGTACAAAACAACGAAGATGACATAAAAAACCCAAAAATTAGGGCAGGGAAAAACTTGAGGTTTCTAGGTTTCCCGCCACTTACCCGTTTAATGATGGATTCCATCCCTAGAATGAAAGCAAGAAAAATAAGTAGAAAAAGAAAGACTGTGAAGCCTTAGAATGAAGTCCATTGATCCCAGTGTCCAAATTAAAGGGTGTGTTTTTTCTTTTGTATACAGGGCTGCTTCTCGGGTGGGCATTTTCCACTGTTAAAAAGAGGCCCTCAGGGTTTCATTTCTTCTAGTATATAATTTACAAGCTTTTTAGCGTTTTAAATGTGTTTTTACGTGAAATTTATTGTTTTTAAAAAGGGGAAAATGCTGCGTGTTGCCCTTTTTGTGTCATTTTAGACAGGGGCCATTTTTCCTATTATTTTCTAGAAAAAATGGTCTGAAAACCCTTAAGCTGTAGTGTAACTTAAAAATCCCCCATCATTTCCCCTACTGTCATTGTCTGCTGGAATTTGTAGTTTAGTGTAGCAACCTACTTGGAGAAACCCCTGTTCCCAAATTTTATATAGGGGGATGATATTGAAAATTGGAAGATTGCTTTTTCAAAGAAAGGAGTATTTTTTGGCTTTTTAAATTTGTGTCATCCCTTTTGGGACGGGTATGGGTTTTTTTTTTATGGGAGTAAATATTTAGAAAAGGAGGGTTTCAAAATATCAAACAACCTACTATAGGGGTTATGTGAATATTACTTTTGTATCATTATATTAAATTTGGTTTTTTTCTTTTATTCTGTCCGGTTAGACATTGAAGGGAAACAAACAGGGGAATTTGCAAAAAAGCGGGAAACAGTTAAGCAGTCAATCTGTGACAAATTTTAAAAATATTCAAATTAGGGAAGGGGGGGGTTTGGTTTCAGATTTTGCATTGGTTTCCCCTTTAGCTTTAATTAAAAAATTTTGGTTCTTTTGCCATTGGATTTTCCTCAAAACTGCTGATGACTATGTTGATCGATTTTTATCGGAAAAGTGAAATCGGCAAGGTTTTTTTGGGGATCGAAATTTCCAGATAATGCGATAATTAAAATTTTAAAATCTAGCTTCCCTTATTAAAATCGCCCTTTTTCGGGCTTCCTGTAATTTTTGGCGGGCCCCGCAAAAATTTAAAAAAAGTAAAAAAAGGGGCAGGGGGAAATGTGTGTGGGACGTCAATGACTGGATTTTATGGTTTTCGATTGCTGGAAAAAAACAAAAATGAACCTCGTTTTACATAGAACAGCGTTTCCTGTTTTACCCCCAGTGTTTTCTCCAGGCCCTCTCAAAAGGGGTAGGGGGCCTGCGCTCTGCCCGTGGGGCCAAAACCCAACTCAGCTTAAAAAAGTCTATTTCTGGGACAAAAGAAACCCCCTTTCTATTAGGGTGTGATCCTTTTCCCAAATTTTGTTAGTTAGGAATTTTTAAGATTTTAGGGAGTTACTAGAGAATTTTAAAGCACATCTACCGCTGTAAAATTTACGGCGGTGGGAAACGGGGGGAAGGGGGCCCCCGCGGGGCGAACACAACAAGCTCTTTCTTTAAAAAAAATAACACTTTGGGTAAAGTTTAAAGGACTTTGTTTGACATTGTAGTGAATTTTTCTTTATTATTAACAAAATTTTCTATTAAAAAATTTTTTTGGGGTATTGGGGGAGCCTTTAACTTATATTGGGGGAAACATAAATTTTTAGTAAATGAGGTCTTTTTTGGTTTTGCTGCAAAACTCCCCTTTTATTAAAAAATATAACATGTTTAGTTTTGGGGTTCATTTTTTTAAATTTTTTCCCCTTACACCCCCTGACTGTTGATAATCCACCTTCAGGGTTTAAATTTTTATAACCAAACAATCTTGTAGTCACCCCAAGGGTTTTTGTTGCCAAAAATACCGGGGTATCCCTATGAAAAATTTACAGTTAACGTGTTTTTTTTACTTTTGCGCACCAGCATTGTTCATTTTAAGCCAGCATCCCCGTAAATCTTAAAACAGCAAATTTTTATATTCCCCCCCCAAAAAAGGGGAATTGAAAAAGGGGCAAAAATTTTTCCTTTTTTATTTTTTAAAAAATAACATTACGTGGTTTTTACCCTTTTTTGCACCCAGCCTTTTTTCATTTTACGGGAGATCTACATAAATCTTTAAAAAGCAATTTATATTCACCACAGGGAATTGAAAAAGGGGCAAAAAAAACCCCTTTATTATAAACAAAACATAACAGTTTCGTGTTTTTTTTACTTTTGCACCCCACATTGGGGCATTGACGCAGCTTTTACGTAAAAACTTTAAAAAAAAAGCCCAAATTTTAATTTTACCCCCAGGGGGGAATTTTAAAAGGTGGGAAAAAATATCGTTTAATTTTAACCAAAACCCTAACAATTACGTGTTTTTTTACTTTTGCGTTTAAAGAAATTTTTCAAAGGGCGCAGCATCTCGTAAATCTTAAAACAGCAATTTTTATATTCACCCCAGGTGAATTGAAAAGGGGCAAAAAAAAAAACCCGTTTTTATTTCCCAAAAAAAAAACAGTTACGTGTTTTTTTTACTTTTGCGCCCCAGCTTTTTTCATTGACGGGAGCATCTACGTAAATCTTTAAAACAGCAATTTATATTCCCCACAGGGGAAATTTAAAGGTGCAAAAAATACCGTTTATTATATTTAAAACATAAAAAGGTTTCGTGTTTTTACTTCTGGGACACCCAGAATTTTTCTTTGACGAAACATCTAGTAAAAACTTTTAAAAAAGCAATTTTTATTTCACCCCAGGGGAATTGAAAAGGGGCAAAAAAAAACCGTGTATTTTACAAAACAAAACAGATACAGACAAAAAACAGACTCCTATTCCCCCCACTTTTTAATCTGGGGTCAGACAGTTTAATGGGGCAAAAACTGCGGTCCCCGGGAAGGGATAGTCCCAAAGTCCAGTGGGAAACTAAAAATGGTTTAAAGACTCCCCTTTTTCGGGACCTTTTTTTAAAAATTGGGGGGCTTTCAGGGTTTTGGGGCCCCAAAGCTGCGGTTCCAGGACCCGGGGTATTCAATGTCCAGTTCAATAAACCCCTGAGGTTTCCCAAAACAAAACTGCCCTTTTGGCACTTTTTTTTTTTTGGGGGATGCAGGTTTTTAAAGGGGCAGGGGTGGGGGTACAAGACAAAAGGGGTATGAATGGTCTGTGACTTTTTTCTTTTGGGCTTTTATGACCTTAAGTGTGTTGCCCAAAAATTTTGCACCCTATCCCTTTGACCCGTTTTTGGTTTTTTAAATTTCAGGGGTTCCCCCAGCCTTTTTGGGTGTAATAATGAGGGTTTTTGCCCCCCCCCCATAGGCTTTAATGGGAAAACGGATTTTATAATCGAATGCTTAAAATATCGGGAAAAACCTTTTTTCGATTTTGCGGGGCCCAGTTATCGCCGGGTCTCCGAAAAGCCAAAAACCCCAATTTGGTCATCCCCTAATGATGACTTTCTGACAATTGGGGGTAAAGGGAAACTTGACTTTCTGACCCCCCCGAATTAAAAAAAGGGAGGGGGTTTTGGGGGGTTTTTTTCTGTTAGTTGGGATGGGCCACCCCTTCCCCCTAGGCAAAGCTCTTGTTTTCTTCCCCGGGGCTCATTCCTTATTGCAGCCCTTGGGAGCTTTATTTTACATAGAGTTCTCCTTTGTACTCTAGACACTTGGATAAAATTGTTGATAACCTTCTGTGAAATAACGAAAAAACCACAATTCTAAATAAAATCAGTTGAAACTTACAAAAGTAACAATAAAAAAAAATTTACTTAAAACCAACTAATGAAAATCAGACATTGACTTTGTTGAACCAAAAAAGTAAAAAAAAAAAAACAACACATGGCTGAAACTGTCACTGGCCAAAAATAATAGAACGTAACTAAATATTTTGTTGCACGATCTTTTAGGGAAAACACTGGGGAAAACCCAACCCAATTTTTTGTAACTCTCAATGATATTTTCCAAAACTGCATGTTTTAGCTCCTTCAAACAAATGGGAAATAGGATTCCCGACCAGGGTCAAAAAAAGCCCCATTAAAAGTAGTCCCAAAGCTTTGCTTTAACCATTCTTGGGGTGTTTTTAGCTTTGTGGGTTTTCTTTTAATTTCTTGTTGGGAAACATGACTGCCCCACTGAGACCAAGCTTTCTGACACTGAACAAATCACTGATAAATGATAAAGCTATAGAGCAACCAGAGACTCCTTTAATAATAAACCTATCACAATAGAATCTATTTCTACGCATAAAACATAAATGCTAATGAAACATGCATAGTAAAAAAAGATGACATTATTTATATATCATGAACATCAGATCCAAAACTGGTGAATAAAAAAAAAAGGGTTTTGTCAACTTATTTACCTTTTTCAAAATTAAATTTGTCAAAAATTTAACCCCCTTTAAACAACCCCCCCTTTTTTTTTTTGACGGCAGGCATTTCCGGTTGTTTGTCAAAAGATGTTTTTCTTCAACTTTTGGGTTTTAGGCCCCCCATACCCAGCAACCTAAGTAGAAAAAGGGCTTTTTCTATACAGCCCCGGGTTTTCCCAGCGCAGCCTCTGGGAAGGGGCCCCCTGGGAAAGGGGGAAACCCCCCAAATCCCTAAAACCCTTTTTTTGGGGCCCTTGGGTTTGTGACCGCAGCCCTAATCAAAGGACTTTTTCCCCCGCCCCTGTCGGGGGGTTCGGGGAAATGTGGAACCCCGTAGAACCCGGGGGAAAGGCTGGGAAAAGTCGCCCCGGGGGACCTAGAGTAAAACTCTAGGGGTGTCTGTGTAAAAAACCGTTGGTTTAAGGCAGGCTTTTGTGTTGCCCCTGCTGCTGCCTGTGTCAAATGGGCACAGATTAAAATTATCAGCATATAGGTATTGCAAATACATTTCTAAATGAAAAAAAAAAATAAAACAGTTATCCTTTTTGAATTTAACAAAAAATAAAAAAACTTTAAAATGTAAAAAAATAAAAATATATAATAAAAAAAAAAAATAAATATTTAAAAAAAAAATGAGGCCCCCATAAATAAAAAGTTATGGGGCTGTTGAAAAAAGCAAAAGAGGGGAAAAACTAAAAAAAATTGATGGGTTAAAATTTAAAGGGGTTGTCTCACCCCAAGGATTGTTTTTAATTAAAGATCTTACAAAAACAAGTCACTTTGCAAAATGGGCTCCCTTTTAAAAAATTCCCCCCCCCATATTCTGAGATTTTTCCCCTCTTTTTATTTGGGTGCAAACGGGTTCTCAGGTTTTTTCTGTAGCTAAGACCTTGTTTTAATCTCTATGATAGGCTGCCAGCACTGGGCGCTATAGCTAAAAAATGGGTTTTACTTGCAGTCTAGTTCAACCCGTAAAAAACCGCCCAGGGAAAACAAAATTAAACCTTAGAAAACAATGAACCAATGTAGGGAAGACAACCCCCTTTTAAGGGACTTTTTCAGGCGTTAAAGGGTTTAAAAAGGGGTTTTTCCATGAAGTAAAAGTTGACGTGGATCCTCCAAAATTTGGTATTTAAATCCTTTTCTAAAATATTTGTATTACAAAAAAAAATTTCAGCCTGAGAGAGCCCAAAGGGTGCCTTTCCTGCCCCCTTTGTTACTTAAAAAGCTTCTAATTTGATTAAGGGCCTACAAGACTGCCCTTTTCTGATGAAAGGGGGCTGAAAGGCCCCCAGGGTGAAATTTTGTTGTGTTTTTTAAAAAACCCCTAGTTTGTAGTTTGGATTTTTTGAGGGGAACATTTTACCCCGAACCTTTTTCTTGGCTCTGTGGCCCCTTGGGGTTTTTTATCTCCTTCTCTAGCTCAGCTTTTTTGTTTATATTTGGCCCATTTAAAAGAAAAGGCAAAGCCTGGGCAAAAACCCCTTTAAGGAGATAAAAGGGAAAATTTTTTTTAAATATGTATTTTGTTCCTTATTCAGTGATCACAGAGGAGTATTCTTCTAAAAGCAATGGATTCTTCTGAAAAATAAAGATTATTCTCAACTTATATATTCCTATAAGTACTGTCTATTGGTGGAGCAAATGCCCCGAAAAGGGTGACCCCACTGTTAGTGACCCTATCTTCACCCTGTATCTGACTAGACTCTTTATTTAATGCATCAGTTTTGGGTTCATGGTATATATAAATTTTTTAGTATATATATATTATATAATATATATTATATATATAATATATATATATAAAATATATATATATATATATTATATATATTTATTAAATTTAGTATATTTCTAACTGTATGCGCGTCCTCGGGAGGTATATGCAAATAAAAACTGTCTATGTATGTGTCAGTCCCAGGGCCCAGTGGAGGATCCTCCAGTCCTCCATTGGGCCAGTCTGACACTGTTTACCAGTAGGTAAACTGCACTGCTGCTGAGCCTGGACGATCGCCAGAGAAGTGCGGGTAGGCAATTCCAGCTTGGCTCTGATGCCAATGCTGCAGAAACAATTGATTTCCCTCAGCTGAAATAACTTTCTGAACTGTACTGAAATATGTATGATCTGTAACAGGATGTCCTGAAGTAAAGTCTGCCAAGACCCCCAAAGCTGCTGTATCTGTGGTTTCTTCTCCGTCCGGTGCATTACAAGTTTCGGCATACCAGTGGTGAGCCAATTTTACCATTAAACTACAGTATATATCTGCATTTATGGTGCGTCCATTACCGGCACCTTTCATATCACGCTGCCATAGGAAAAGGGAATGAAACCAAACTAAATGGCACCCCTTGCCATCTAAGGCATTTAGGCAAGGAGCTATAGTCACTTTAGGAATAAATGTAGTAGAAATATATGTTGGTTTGCACGATGTGGAATCTCAACAAAGCCCAAACGCATCAACAGGGGTGTGCAGAGTCAAACCCCAGTGGATATCCTAAGGGGTATTATTGTATTGCTACTGCTACTGTCCAAGCCTTCACTTTTATACTCAATACACTTTGCTTATAAAGCCACAGAAGTAATTTTAATAAATGCACATCTATAGAGCTAAGTAATTTGGCCTTGTATGTTTTTCACAAAGTTTCTGAAAAAAAATCCTGAAAAATTTAAATAGCCTTTTAATCCAATTCTTATTTTCCATTTTGTAAGTTAAAATCAAAAACATAGTAACTACTTAGATCAATAGAAACTTTTCCTTTCTTTGACATGAAGTGCGATCATATGACCTTGCTTTGCACTATACGTAGCTGGCACAGGGGCAGATTATGCATTATTAATCATATACAAATTTGTGTCTAGGGACCCTTGTAAGGAGAAATGTGGTAAACACTGAATGAGAGTTTTCTGCCTATAAATCCGTCTGCTTTTATCGTGGAATCATCAATCATTTTACAAACACTGTGCCACTTACATAAAGCTAACTGTCTATGTAACACCTATAAAATGGCAAATTCCAGATATTATTGGTCTAACTTAATAAATCTCCAGCATCTGCTTTTACTTTTATAGCCTATTCTTTTGATGTCTTTAAATGGCTCTAACACCGCACAATGCAGTCATCTTATTTATGTCTGTGGAAAATATGGAACTTTGCCTATTTACTTTGAAGAATGCAGCCAAAAACTGAGACTGCTATCAGCAGCTATGGGACCTGTAGTGGTAGTGGTTAGTGGTACCATCAGGGCAGTACTGGCAGTACTCCTGACTGGGGCCCTGATCAAAAAGGGGCTAACTAATATGATGCAAGATAGGAACTTATAATGACTTAGGGGCCCAAATGCTTTGGCTGTCGGGGGCCCTGAAATCACTAATGGCAGCCCTGGTTGGGGTACAGGTATCAGCCAAAAAATTCAGTATAGGCATCACAAACCTCAGCTTATCACACTCTATCCTCCCCTAACTATATTTTTTTCATAATGCAGACTGGACCAGTTTGATTCAGCCACACAAAATTTATCATGTTTGTCTTATGCCCCAAAAGATCATATATTTGCCCTTGCTAACTCTGATGGTGGAAATCCTATACAATTTTTTGACACCCAATTGCTAATTCTATGTGATCAACTATTACCTGAGGCCCATTGCAGCCACACTGCATTATATACACCCATATTATACATGTGACATTAGGGGCCGTATTTACAGCTTAGGCTACCCTAGGCAATGAGCTTGAAAACGCCCCCCAACTTAGGGGAAGTTCACACAACGTATTTACAGCGCGCTGTAAACGCACATGTTTGCTCTGTTGAAATTAAGAGCTTGCAGCGTGTAAATTCAACGCACAATTGCCCGAGGCAGTTGTATAGTTTAGTACTTACATTTTTGCAGCACGTACATCCTGCAAAAACTTGCGCATAAAACCATTATCTGATGACTTTACACTGCACTCAGTAAGTTCTGTACTTGATCATGGTTCAAAATACACGCTAAAATACGTGCCAAAATACACCCTGAACATACGCTTACACTTGCCGATTTTAGTCATGGTTCACTTGCCCCTGACCAAACCATAGTTTTATCTTCAAAATGTAAAAAAACAAAACAAAAACAAACAAATGTTTACAGTTCAAAATGCTGCTTTTTGCCATTTTATAATTGGCATTGCTGCATATGTAAAGGTTCAGTAAATTAAAATAGACCCTTAGTTGCCACACATGGTAAATGCTGAAAAAAAACAATGGTACCAATGCAAACTACACTTAGGTGCACCAAGAATAATCTCTCAAATAGATCCCTCTACAGAAAAATAAAAAGTTGTTGGTTACATAAAATGGCAATGCAGAACAATTTATTTTTTTTTTATTTCTTAAAATTAATAAAACAAAATAAAAATCACATGCATTTGGTAAAGCTGGAATCCTACTGACCTGCATAATAAAGTATAGTTTTTATTTGTACCATTTTGGGAGACATGCAACTTTTTTATTAACTTTTTATTCCAATATTTTTGGGACCTGAAAAGACTAAAAAACTCCCTAAGTGCTGTAAACTCTGTCACCGACATAATGACATAAATTTAGCTAAATGTCACTAAAGGGTTAAAAGTTTTGCCCAGTGCCATGGTAATAAATCCTGAAGGAGTTTTAGCATGAGGTAAAATCCCCAGCACAGGTCGCTTATAGCTGTGAGCAGATCCTGCATGAGAATGGGGAGGGCGGCACCTCTAGCGTCCGTCCTCTCCATTCATTTCTATAGGAGTTCCCAATATAGCGGAGTGCACACATTCAGCTATACTCAGAGCTCCCAAGTGCCGCCCTCCTCACTGCATTGCACATCTGAATTCTGGCTCACGTCATGCTTTCCATGCTAAATATGCAAGAAAAACATGTAAATAATTGAGAGGTACTTGTTTTTTTTGTTTTTTACATAGCACGGAATTGGAATCCGTGTCTGTAAATACATGCGCCACAGGTCACGATCTGAACGGTGGCCCGGATTCCCATTGAAAACAAACCAGCACTGTAATTGCTTTTTTGATGCATATTTTTTGGACACATATTTTGGCGCATCAAAAACAGCGCAGCCCCACACTCAGATATTCACATACACTTACCTACATTTATACACAAATATACATACACAGACACATAGGGCCACATGTATGAAACCTGTTTAAGTCTTAGACTTTCTTTGTTGTCCATAGCAACCACTCAGAGCGTCCCTTTCATTTCACATAGTGCTCTGAAAAAATGTTCTGATTGATTGCTATGGGCAACAAAGAAAGTCTTAGACCTAGCCAGTTTCCAACATGTCCCCCATACTGTACACCAATCTCCAGTTATTAATAGATCTATCAAGCTGTCTCCAAGCGAGAAACGCGTAGTCCTGTCTTTATGCATTAATAAACTGTATCTTATACATATCACAGTCTAATCTAGTGCCATAATTCGATCTTTCCCTTTCTCACACTATATTTTAGTTGTGATTTTTACTATATTACTGATACCTTCCTACCACTCAGCAATGCGTGGAGCCAAGGAAGCGAGGGGGGGCTGCTGTGACTGACTTATCTCTATGATCTGGGAGAGTTGCACCTTCAACATTGCACAACAATATCAGGTTAGTGGGATACTGACCAACAGATAAACCTTAATTTCCAGATTATCTACACTAAGGACCCGTCCCCACGGCAGGGTTTTTGGTCGAATTTACAGACAGTTTTCGGATTTGAAAACCGTCTGTAAACCGACTGTCGACCATCTGCATAGAAAAGTATAGCAGTCCACACTGTACGTATTTTCCACCAGATGGTTTTTTGCACTGCTGGCGTTCCTTAAAACTTAGAACATGTTCATTCTTCCGCCTGGTTTTCGGGCAGAACATGAACATGTGGGTGTGAAGGGCATGGGCTTGAATCTGCAAAACCGCAGACAAAAGCCGTCCCTCTGTGTGCCAAAAAACCCCAAAATACCGGTTGGAAAACCCGACCGGTATTTTGTCAGTGCCGTGTGAACACACCCTAAGGGCATGTCCCCATGGCACGGGTTTACGGCCGGTTTTCAGGTGGTTTGCGGTTTTGCAAACCGCCTGAAAAAACGGACGAAAATTAGCACAACGGGGCTCTATGGAAAACCCGTGCAGCAGTCACCACTGCACGGGTTTTCCGCCCGGCGGTTTCTCCGCCCGCGGGCCGCCCGCTAAACATTCTACATGCACATTCTTCTGTCCGGTTTTCGGACGGAATCTGTGCATATGAATGTGAAGGGGGAGGGCTTTTCTCCGCTCATCGCTGGACGGCCGCAAAACAGGACAAATACCGGTCGCATAAACTGACCGGTATTTGTCTCTTACCGTGTGAACGCACCCTAAGAGTGCCATCTTTTCTTCCTTTTTGTTTTACTCTACAATATCATAGCCTTAGATATATTGACACAGTATCGCACATGCTCAGTAGACAGTTCCTGGTAGTCTTAGATACACAGGTCCAGCAGATTGTATCACACATGATTAGATACACTAGTTCATATACAGTTCCTCATACACTTGGATACACAGGTTCAAGCAGATAGCATCACACAATAGGCTTTGATACACAGGTTCAGCAGACGCTATAAGGGTATGAACACATGGCGTCTTTCGGAGGATAATTGTGCTGCAATGCGCCCATAGGACGGCCCTGCAAATACAGTAATCCAAGCTATGATTACCTGCCGACATCTAACTTTCCCTACCATCGCTTCTCTAGCCTCTGCCACCAATGTAACAGTAGACGCCGCTACCACCAATGTAAGGGCAGATGCAACCACCTACCCCTACCCCCTTCCCGCCGGCCGCTTGGGGAGGGGGGCGCTCTGAGGCCAGGGAAAAAAAAAGTTGTACAAAAAAAACAAACAAATCTGACCTGTTGTCGCCCCCTTAAAGGTGCTGCTCTAGGTACCCGCCCACGGGTGCCATTTGGTAAATATGGCACTGGTGACAGTACTAATCGCTACTTGGATAAAGTGGCCATAGACAGAACGGTCCAATGCCTCCCACATAAGCAGCACACTTGTCTGCTAAGATCCTGGGTGCTGCTAGAGAACCCTGCTCCTTCAACTACCTCTATGGTTGTGACCACTTCTTTAGGGCCGCCATCAGATCAGTACAGGAAGCACAGTATCTCACAAAAGTGAGTACGCCCCTCACATTTTTGTAAATATTTTACTATATCTTTTCATGGGACAACACTGAAGATATGACACTTGTACAGCTTGTATCACAGTGTAAATCTGGTGTGCCCTCAAAATACCTCAACACACAGAAACCAGTGTCTAAACCGCTGGCATCAAAACTGAGTACACGCCTAAGTGACAATGGACAAACTGTGCCCAAAGTATGAATGTATTGAGTGCTAACTTTTATTTTCCAGCACTGCTTAACTCTCTTGGGCATGGAGTTCACTAGAGCTTCACAGGTTGCAGCCACTGGAATCCTCTTCCACGCCTCCGTGACAACATCACGGAGCTTATGGATGTTAGAGAGCTTGCGCTCCTCCGCCTTCCATCTGAGGATGCCCCACAGATGCTCAATAGGGTTTAGATCTGGAGACATGCTTGGCCAATCCAGCACCTTTATCCTCATTTTCTTTAGCAAGGCAGTGGTTGTTTTGGAGGTGTGTTTGGGGTCGTTACCATGTTGGAATACTGCCCTGAGGCCCAGTTTCTGAAGGGTGAGAATCATGCTCTGCTTCAGTATGTCGCAGCACATGTTGGCATTCATGGTTCCCTCAGTGAACTTTAGTTCCCCACACCTGTCAGTATCCATGCAGCCCCAAATCATGACACTCTCACCACCATAATTGACTGTAGGCAAGACACACTTGGCTTTGTACTCCTCACCTGGTTGCCACCACACACATTTGACACCATCTGAACCAAACAAGTTTATCTTGGTCTCATCAGACCACAGGACATAGTTCCAGTAATCCATATCCTTAGTCTACTTGTCTTCAGCAAACAGTTTGCAAGCTTTTTTGTGCATCATCTTGGAAAAGGCTTCCCTTTGGGATGACAGCCATACAGATAGATTTGATGCAGTGTGCTCCGTATGGTTTGAACCTGTCTTGCTAAACTGCTGTATGGTCTTGGCTACCATGCTGCAGCTCTGTTTCAGGGTGTCAGCAATCATCTTATAGCCTGGACCATTTTTATGTAGAGCAGCAATTCTTTTATTCAGCTCCTCAAACAGTTCTTTGTCATGAGGTTCCATGTTGAACTTCCAGTGACCAGTATGAGAGACTGTGAGAGTGATAACACCAAATTTAACATACCTGCTCCCCATTCACACCTGAGATCTTGTAACACTAATGAGTCACACTCAAGGGTCGATGGCCTTGGGGTGTATCGTGATGATGTGCTCCTCCAAAGGGTTCGCAAGGTCAGCTGGATACGGTTTCACAGTTAACCCCTGTCCACATAGGCACAGAAAGACCCATGGAGTGCGAGAAGATACCCCACAACCCTGAATGGTTGGGAGAGATCTGTTTACCTGCACCGGTGAAATAAAACTCTGCCAGCCCTGTAGACTGCCACAAGATCCTTTTTGGTTATAAGCCTAGTCCGTTACAGACTTATAACCAGGCCAGAAACCTGCCTTGGGTAGCAATATACTAGAGAATACAGACACGTTAGTTTAGCTTGATTAGGACAACAGACCAGCTCAGGATCAAAGTTTACCATTTTAATCGCCTTATGAGCACTCTAGACAAACAATATATACATAGGGATACAGCTATATATATAGTGGTCAAAGGTGCAAATACAGATAGGATATGGGTACAGACAAAATAAGCAGAAAGATGTGCCTATTTACCTTAGGTTTGCCTTGTGCTGGGCATACATAATGGTTAATGCAGCCTGCTGGTTCCCGGTAAGCTCGGCATAACCCCCTTCCCAATGGAGGCGACCCTGGGCCCAGGTGGGCTCTCACTTTTAACTGTGCTGGGATACCCTACATCACTTCCCTGTCACACCTTGTCACACCCATGGGGCGGTGTACACGCTCCTACCTTACAGGGACATGCTGTTCCTAGCTTTGGATACGAAACGGATTGTATCATGGCAGGGCAATGCCACAGGGTCGTGCTCCTGGTACCATCAGAGCCGGGTGGGTCCAAGCTACGACTGGGTACCAAACACTGGGTCACTGCTCTGTTCCTGGTACCAGTTTCCTGTTTCTCCTTGCCCGTTGGTCCTACAAACGAGGGAGTGACAGCTATGAGTGTGAGGTGCTTTCATATCTAAGAATATTAAATCGGGGTGTGTCTATGATGTACGGTTATATTATAAAGTGGGCATAACACTGCGGTGCCTTAATGGCTACGGAATGCTATTGGATGGCCTGATTCCCTATTGGATGGTGCCTAGCTCTCAATGATGTCTCCGTGCAGATGTGAAATTGCACACGCCGTGGTCCTTGTAGCTAACAGGCCTTGTCCTTCACGACATATGGTGAGCAGTGGGGGAGCTTAGGGGAAGTTCTGAATCCTGTAATATGACTGAGAAGGAATGGAGGTGAAGTTACATGAACTGAGGGGGGTTGACATATCATTTTCCTCACAATGACTGTGTGTTGAGTTATTTTGAGGGCACTCCAAATTTACACTGTTATACAAGCTGTACACTGACTACTTTACATTGTACGAGTGTCATATCTTCAGTGTTGTCCCATGAAAAGATATAATACAATATTTACAAAAATGTGAGGGGTGTACACACTGTTCTTGTTCGATGTTCGCTGTAGCCTACTGGGGTACATGCATTGTCATAAATGGGCAATAAGTGTCTGACTGGTGACCACCACCAGTGATAAGAATGAGGTGTCATGTTCCCACCCTTCCTGCAACCTCTCACTCCATTCAACGTCTTTACAAGTTCTGACGATAGCCGTGTAAAGCAGCATGCAGAACAGATGATACCCCTTTAAAAAGAGGGGCATAGCCACAAATGTTTGCCATATGCAGTGCTTGTGTATAATGTACTTAGTACTTATGGAATTTAACATGTGTGCCCCATGTGGGTATATATAACAGGAATTAAACACCATTCACCTTCTCCAAGATAATCTAGACCTACAGAAACTATTCTGCTTTTCGTTGGAGGTCACATGTTAGGAAGCTGTACTTTTTCCATTTTGGATCACGTTCACTAAGATATGGAGGAGACATATGGTCACAGTTTAAACATATGGTCCCTATTGAGATCCAGGGGTGCTATACAAACATATGGTTCTCATTAGATTGGTTTTCAGGTATCACTGGGATTTAGCACTACAAAATGAGATGAGTTGGAATGAAAATGTTTCCATTCACAATATTGCTAGAAATGCCAGTATGTAGTACCATGGGCGAAAGGCCCAGAATCTCAGAGCTCTGCAGCTCGTTTCTTTGAATATATGTAGATTTATTCATAAGAAGTCATGTCCTATACATATACATCTAGGCCAAATAATAATACAGTCCTTGTATTTGGGGCCCACATTCTGTCTACTAAAAATCAACAGGTCTTTTAACTAGAAAATATGATGCCAAAGAACTACTTTGCCTGGGAAAGACTTGAATGTAAGACCAGGGGAGTAGCAAGAGGGGTATCTTGTACTGCAGGTGCTGGGTGCCAGCGGGGTACCAACAAGCTACTTGTCCTTGACTGGGGTATATAAACATACACTCACCGGCCACTTTATTAGGTACACCATGCTAGTAACGGGTTGGACCCCCTTTTGCCTTCAGAACTTTCCTCAATTCCTTCGTGGGATAGATTTCACCCAAAGGTGTTGCAACGATGCTCAAATTTGGGAACCAAGGGGCCCAAAGAGTGCCAAGAAAATATTCCCCACACCATGACAAACCCCCACCACCAGCCTGAACCCTTGATACAAAGGGAGATGGATCCATGCTTTCATTTTGTTGACGCCAAATTCGGACCCCACCAGCCGAATCTCGCAGCAGCAACCGAGACACACCAGACCAGGCAAACGTTTTTCAATCTTCTACTGTCCAATTTCGATGACCTTGGGCAAATTGGAGCCTCATTTCCTGTTCTTAAGCTGAAAGGAGTGGCACCCGGTGTGGTTTTTCTGCTTTCTGTAGCCCATCTGCCTCAAAGTTCGCCGTACTGTGCGTTCAGAATGCTCTTCTGCCTACCTTGGGTTTTAACGGGTGGCTAAATTTTAGTTTACTGTTGCCTTTCTATCAAACTCGAACCCTCTGCCCATTCTCCTTTGACCTCTGGCATCAAAAAGGCCATTTCCGCCCACGGACTGCCGCTCACTGGATGTTTTTTCTTTTTCGGACCATTCTCTGTAATCCCTAGAGATGGTCGTGTGTGAAAATTTCCCAGGAGATCAGCATTTTCCCTGAAATACTCAGACCAGCCCTTCTGGCACCAACAACCATGCCACGTTCAAAGGCACTCAAATCACCTTTCTTCCCCCATACTGATGCTCGGTTTGAACTCGGGAGATTGTCTTGACCATGTCTACATGCCTAAATGCACTGAGTTGCCGCCATGTGATTGGCTGATTAGAAATTAAGTGTTAACGAGCAGTTGGACAGGTGTACCTAATAAAGTGGCCGGTGAGTGTATCTGTTCAATAAAACAGGCTACTGCCGCTTAACCCTACACCACCACTGAGAGTAAGAGACTGCAAACTCCAATCACCATTCCATCAACGTTATTGTGTATACGTGGTTAGATATCCGACGCGGAGAGCTGCTAGCAAAAGCTCAAAAACTAGTAGGTTTATCCACAAAGCGGAGATTCCAGTGGGTATGTCATCCACAAATTTATTTCATATCACCATTTACAGGACAGTGCAAAACAACATCCAACGCTAAAGCGTTTTGGGTCCCACAGGATCCTTGTTCAAATCTCCGCTTTGTGGATAAACCTACTAGTATATAAACATAGTACTAGAGCTGCAAAAAAAAGAGAATCCATATATAATAGTGTGTTCACTGAACCTCAGTTTTATTTGGCTAGATACTGGACTTGGTAAATGATCCTCCCATTATAGGAAATAATCTTACGACAGTACTGTGGCTCACTGTTGCTTTGTAGCATTGGGATCCTAGGCTTGAGCAGGACCAAAAACATGCATGGATTTTCAATATTCTGCCTCCTCCAGGATCTCCTTATTCAGAATATATCCTAAGGATGACTTTGTCTCTGATAGTGAAATTAAACTAAGGACAAGGACCTATGTGAATGGTGATAATCCATGTACATAGGCAATGGGATATAAGTACAATTAGCCTCAGTTAGACATTGGATATTATTTTGTGTCTAAAATGCAGAAATAAATTATTTGCACAGTATGAACAGGTGTGGGTACATGAATAAAGTCTTGTTATCTATGTACAACCTAGTCTCATAATTGTGTTCTACCCCCCAAGAAGATAATTGCAGAGGGTCAAATCATATTAACTGGATGTGCATTTAGAGAGCACCACAGTCTGGTGCCTTTATTTCTCCTGATACAAATGGAAGGACCTAGATGTCAGCCCAAGCCTGAAGTTTCTAGTAGATGTAAGCATCTAGCATTAAATAATATGGATCTGTGGAGCACCATTTGGTCCAGGGCATCAACAACAAGCCAGTGGGGTGTATGCAAGGCAGCATGTGATGAGCCGGCCTGCAGCTCATGTCTTCAGCTGGCATTGTGGCCGATTTCCCATGTGCCATTGAGTGTAGCTCGATATCCTACTGCTGCACCCGCACTGTTGATTGGTTCAGTCCTCTTCCTCTGGACTGGTCCTTTCTAATTTGAAGGACCAGTACCTGCTGCCTATGTGCTCCGATGCCTATCACAGGTGTCTTGTAGCAACTAAAAAAGACACCTCCCCCACCAGGTTGCCTGATCTTTGGTGCTTAATAGTGTTGAGCGATTTTTATCGACAAAGTTGAAATCGGCAAGGTTTTTATGGTGATCGAAATTTCCCCGATCAAAGCGATAATTAAAAGGTTAAAAATCTGTGCATCATCTATTAAGATCGCGCCTTTTTTCGGCGCCCC
>JAODAL010014702.1:0-86472 GCA_025379985.1 Phyllomedusa bahiana
AGGGGGAAAATATTCCGCTCTTATAGCAAACACATTGACCAGATTTCAGCAGCATTTTTTCACTTGCTGTCAAAGAAGTAGAAGAGTTCAACTGTTCATCAGAACGAACTGTGCCAGAGGCAATTCCTTTATACCCCCCTTTAAATTGTTAGAGATATTGCCCCTGAGGTCACCCGCTTTGCCACTAACCCAAGTTAGTGTTGAGAGGCCTTTTCTTAGCCTGCAAATAATGAGATCAGATTTGTGGTCATCTATGAAGGATCTGATGGAGGTGATACTATTTCTCAGAAGAAATTCATAGACTCCACAAATGTTATTCAGGACGTTTTTTTGTTGAAAACTGTTTTTTTCCCACTTACTGCAGTGTTTTTCCTATTTACAATGTATTCAAGTTTTTTGTGTTGTAAAGTTGTATCCAATAAATATATTTGACACCGACAAGCAAAAGGGTAACAATGTTTTGAAAATTTGACTTCCAGGCTCCATATCTCACCATCCACTATAGCTTTGACCAGGAGACTCCCATCATTTTATAGACAATCATCTTGGCTATCTCATACATAACTTTGATCTGCAACTATTTAGCATATGCTTAGTTCTGCAGATTCTTATCATGTAAATGCATTGTAACTGTTTTGCTCCTGGTGGTGGGACAATCTTTTTCTTATTATTACTACAAATTACAACCTGTTCTCACATTCCCTAATAGCTCAGTGTATTATTAGGCTGATTCTCAAGCGAAAGGTCACTGGTTTGAGCAGCCATGAAGAAGATTGCCCAAGAAAAGAGAATCTGCATCATCCATTTCATCGATAGCGGCTCTGGGCCAAGAAAATTGCCAAACTGCATCATGTGAGGCCCTGACAGCTGGAAGAATATGGAATGAAGTCCGTCCATTCCAAAGCCAAGAGGTGATGCCCAGG
Organism: Phyllomedusa bahiana; assembly: GCA_025379985.1. Classification (NCBI taxonomy): domain Eukaryota; kingdom Metazoa; phylum Chordata; class Amphibia; order Anura; family Hylidae; genus Phyllomedusa; species Phyllomedusa bahiana. The sequence goes on from JAODAL010014702.1 coordinate 924, forward strand.
CAAAATATCAAAGTCAACAAGCCGCTCATCACAAGGTCTATCAGATCTAACACAAGACACGGCAGTGGAGGCGGCTCGTAGGCTTCATAAGAGTGAGATCAGACGTCCATGCAAGCACCGGGCAACACGCATTACACAGGTCTGGAATGATGGCTCAAAAAAGGTGAAGAAGCCCGTCATAAGCATCGGCAAAGAGTTTACAAAAAAGTATGAAAAATGGAAGATTGGAAACGGATGATTTGGAGCGATGAGATGAAAGTCAATAGACCGGGCTTTGATGGGGGCAAATGGGTCTGGAAGAATCAAGGGAAATGGCGGCGAATGGATTGAGAAATTTGAAAAAAATTGTCAGGTTTGGTGGAGGAAGCCTGAGGATATGGAGATGTTTCACACCCAAAGATGTTAGATACTTAACCAGGATTGATGTTGATCATAATGCTGAGCTCTATGTGAGTATCCTACACTCGAATACTATGGGTATGAAAAGGATGACTTAGTGTTCCAACAGGACAACGACCTGAAGCGTACATCAAAGTTGGCGAAGGAAGGGGTCAATGACAATGAGGTAGAGTTGTTGTATTGGCCTCCACAGTCCCCAGACCTCAACGCAATCCAACACTTGTGGGTAGAGTTGAAGAAAAAGCTGTATTCATACCACAGGCCAGTCTGCAGCAACATTGGGAATGTGTAGAAAAGACCTGGGATCAGATTTTGATCCAGAGCCCAGAAGGATTCAAGTAGTGCTACAAGCCAAAGGTGGATTAACCAAATACTAACAAAATACCGTATTTTTTGGACTATAAGGCGCATTAACATTGAGCGCCGTTCATATATAAGGCGCACCGGACTATAAGGCGCGGCGCATTAAATGAAACAAAGTTCAGAGCGAAAGCTAAACTTTATTCAACACTTTCACAATAACTCTCAACTTTTTAAAGTTGTAACAAAAATCAATACACTTACAGTACTTTTTCAGTTCATTCATCCCCCACAAATCCATCAAATTCTTCATCTTCAGTGTCAGAGTTAAACAGTTGCACGATTTCTGCATCAAGCATTCTCGGGTCCCCCTCAATCATTATCTGAGTCAGTCTCGTTGCTGTGCTTAGCTCTTCAGTGATGATTCCAGCCTTCTTGAAAGCTCGGTGATACTGGAGGCTGATACCTTCTCCCAGGCATCCACGATCCACTTGCACATAGTGGCATAACTGGCACGGCGTTGCCTCACTGTTTTGGTGAATGTGTGGTCACCTTCTGTCATCCAATTCTCCCATGCAGCTTGCAATTTAACCTTAAATGCCCTGTTGACACCAATATCTAGCGGCTGGAACTCTTTGGTTAATCCACCGGGAATGACAGCAAGCAGTGAATTTGTTTCTTCACTTGGGCTTTGACAGTATCGGTCAAACGGGCACGCATGGAGTCACAGACCCAAAAGGGATTGGGTGAAAAAAAAACCATCCGGTCTCTTGACATAGACCTCCCTCAGCCCACTCCTCATCTTCTCCTCATCCATCCAGCCCTTTGGGTTAGCCTTGATGACCCAGCTGGAAACTGTTCTTTGGGCAAAGTCTTCCTCTTAAAAATGACCATGGGTGTTAGTTCTGGCCATTAGCCCGACAGGCGAGAACCACAGTGAAAGAGGACTTCTCATGTCCTGTGGTACGTATAGAGACCGTACTTGGGCCCTGTTTTCTCAACAGTACGTTGTACAGGGATATCAAAAGTGAGGGGGGCCTCATCCATGTTAGTGATGTGTTCTGGTGGATATTCTTTTCACTTATCTTGGCTCTGCAGTAGGTGCGGAAAATGGCCAAACTTCTCTTCATAATCCTTTGGCAGCTGCTGGCAGACAGTAGTTATGGCGCGGATGGAGAGATTACGCTTTTCATGAAACGAAAGCACCATGAAGGACCACCTTGAAAGTCCTTGATCTCCAGTTCGCGTGCTAATGCTGTGGCTTTGAGTCTAAGGCCTCGTTCACACGGCTTATTTCAGAACGTATTTACAACGGATTTCCGATGTAAATACGTTCTGAAATCAGTTGAAAATCAGTTGCAAATAAGTGCCACTAAGTGTGGCACGTATTTGTAACTGATTTCCCGACGGATTCACCATCTACAATCATTTTAGGTGGTGAATCCGTCCGGAAATAAATTGACATGTCAATTGTTTTTCCGTCCAGGATTGCCGTCGTCAATCCGCGGCGGTAATCCGGAACGGAATTTTGCGTCGTGTGAACGACGAGCCGTATTTTCTATTGAAATCAATAGAAAATAGGCTGTGACTTATTTCGGACGGATTTGCCAGACGGATTGACGATCGTCAATCCGTCGGCAATCCGTCGAAAAAGCCGTGTGAACGAGGCCTAATAGAGGACAGTTTGGGGACGCTTCTAGTGCGCTTCTCTGTTCAATAACCCACTGTTTAGTTTGTCCTCCAGATGTGGCCACCTTGCTTTTGTTTCCTCTGAAACTCAGTTTGGTCTTCTTTACCTGGCGCAGGGCATCTTTTTGTTTCCCCCACTTACGCACCATTGATTCATTAATGTTGAATTCTCTGGCAGTGCTCTATTTCCATGCTCTACTGCATGACTTATAGCTTTAAGCTTAAAATCAGCCATCATAAGCATGTCTCTTAACATGAGGCATTTTTCGGGTAGTGGGTATAAAAAATTTACAGTACGGTATTGAATGCACAGACAATGTTGAAACACAGAAATTCTGCACACAGAGCTGTACGTATCACCGCACGTAGTGACGCTTCTGACTATGGTAGCCGTATAGACCATTCTTCATTTTTTTCATGCCGTATTGCCGCCGCGGATTGCAGCTGCAATACGGCCGGATTTACAATGGTCCTGCCACTTATTGTGCCTTATTTCGCGACGGAATCACCCGCTGTAAAGAATGGGTTGTAAATCCGGCGCGAAATAGGTGCCAGTGGCACTTATTTGCAACTGATTTGTAACTGATTTCGGAACGTATTTACTATTGTAAATCAGTTGCAAATCAGTGTCACTAAATTAGCTGTAAATACGTTCTGAACAAAGACTGAAAACTGAAAGTGAAGAATTGATTCATATATAAGGCGCACCGGACTATAAGGCGCACTTTCGATTTCTGAGAAAATCTTAGGCTTTTATGTGCGCCTTGTAGTCCGAAAATTACGGTTAATAAAAATGAACATTTTAATTTTTAGGAGCAAAACCATAACAATGCAGATACATTACAAGAACCTGCAGATGCTAAATACTTGCAAGTCAAATTTATGTATAAGGTAGGTAAGATGATTGTCTATAAAATGATAGTAGTCTCCTGTTCAAAGCTGTAGTGGATGGTGAGATATGGAGTCTGAAGGTCAAAAGTTCAAAACATTGTTAGCCTTTTGCTTGTCAGTGTATGTTTTACCTAAATAGCTTGATTATTGTAACATAAGGTGATAAGAAGCCTAATGTTACCACTTTACTACAGTAAAGTTATCACTTAAACATGCGCCATGTATGAGGGAGTTGGGGTCAGGGAAATGTTGGAGTCGGAGCTTTGGCTTACCGACTTCACAGCCCTGATTTATAGCTATATGAAATTAGTATTAAAAAAAAACTTTATAATACTCTTATGAATAGCATTTATTCCATAATAGCATTGATATGTCCGTAGTATTAGAAAGTGACATACTAACACGAATGTCAGTGATTGGTTCCTAGATGTTTTTAATGTCATGCAGAACACGCACAGGACGAGCTGTGAACAAGAACCTTATAAGGTTCAAAACGCGTAAGCGTAATCTCAGTTTCTGCACCTTTTACGCTGTTATTTATGGTATGCTTACAATAAAGAAAACTGCTTTTAGCAAAAAACGGTGGATTTAACTCTGTTGGAAGTATCATATGTACCGCAGGCCGACAGTGAATCTGAGCAACATAGTTAAAGGGGTTTTATCGTTACAAAGATCATGTCTCAGATTATGGGGACAGTAAAAATAAGCACTTTTGTAATTGGGTTGCATTACCTCTGTCACTTGGTTTAGCAGATATCAGCTTCGCTGTAAATCTGTCTTCTATTTCTGCTGTTACTGGTCAGAACGCCCCCTGGTCGATTCCTGTGCCATTGTCACACCCCCTGCACTGTGATTGGCTGGCTGACATTTCATTCAGCCTGTTGGGATATGCCCCTAAACAGGAAACGTCATGGCCGCGCCCCCCTGCGCTGTTATTGGCCGCCTGCACACTCTGTGTTTACTCCCCTCTGAGCTGTTAAAATCGATAGTGAAACCAGAGTCTGCTGGCTCTATGTACATCTCAGCTCTAGGGGCAAGGATCTGGGCAATTACTGCCTGTTTAAAGGGCTTTTGCCAAGAGGTTGATTCACCTCCTCACAGGTTCAGTCCTTAAGCTGCTACTTTGAAAAGAGGGCGTTCTGTTCCTCAGATCGAATGCAAACTCTGCCTCCTTATGATGTCATCAACTGTAGTGTATAACATAAGGATTCAACACTGCATCTGTATGAGCTGCTTGTGTAGTGCAGTGGATAGGTGATCAGCTTGGCAAGACAGAGGTTGGGAGTTCAAGTCCCATTGTTTTTTTTTTTTCTTTTATAAATTGTACACATTTGTAAAGATATGAAAATATATGTGTAGACATCTATAATTTTATATATATATTACACACACACACACAGAAAGCTCCCCTATATAGTGTCCCATCCTCAGTCACACCAAGCACTTCCAACATATGTGATACAATGCATTATACCTCTCGGGGATTAGACATGATATAGGAGAGCTATGTATGTGTATATATATCATTATAGAGATTGACATATATATTTTAAGTCTCTCTACATATGTGTAGAATTTAGGGGGAGGAAAAAAATTATACCCTGTGAGGGGACTAGAAACTCCATAACCCCTTTGTTGTAAAACCAACACTCTCCGTTACACCATCAGCCCCAGTCAGTTACAGGTTGAGCAGGTTCTTCTCTCAAAGCTGATTTGCTTCTTTCCCCCCACTGTTCACTCATATCACTGACAGCAAGCAGAGGTCTTTACTTAAAGCTGACATTTGTCCTTGTAGTTGAGTAAAGGTCTCTGCCTGTTGTCAGTACAATTTGGTTGAAACACCACTAGAACAGAAGTTTAAAGTGGGTTTTTCAGTGTGTAAACTAAGAGTATAATAGATTAATAGGTGCTTGCTGCAGCTTGTGGAGCTGAGGTGCAGACAGAAGCATGCAGGGGGCTACAGAGTGTTTTATTCCAGACAACCCTCTGCCCCGCTTGTTCATACAAAATGATGGTCACAGTTTCTTCAGTGAGGGGGGAAACACGCCTCGGGGAGGGGAGACCCCTCTGAGAGGAGGGACACGCCGCTGAAGGAAGAACACGCCCCTGGATTTCAAAATTTAGTCTGAAAAAAATTTAGCAGAACAGCCGACAGCTCAAACGATAAATCCCCTTTAAGAAACAATTTTAAAAAAAAAATTGGAAGTTCTACAAAAGCCAACAAAAGGGTCAGCTAACCATCTTTTATATTATATGTTTCTGTATACTCACCTGGCTGCATTCCTCTCTATGTATGCACGCGCTCCCTAGGGGTTGGGTGTGCCTGCTGGTCTGGATTTAAAGTTCGTGTCCAACGACCTACAATTTCCCGGGGTTTAAAGGAATTCCTCCCTCTGTTTCCTGGTCTTTTCAGGGCATGTCCACCTGAGCCCCTACCGTGCTCCTGGTTACTGCTGTCCTTTTTCTCAGTTAACCCCTCAAAATTACTTTGCTAGCTACTACTGCTTTTTCCTCCCAGTCTTTTTATTTTTGCTACGACATCCCTACGGTACCCGTCATCTCTGCCTATACCCCGTGTCCTTGTCCCGCACTTCGGGTCCTGGTAGCCTACACACACTCCGGGGGAAAAGAAGATCCATGTTATCCGGTTCAAAGGGTTTGTCATCCAAAGTGCCCAAAAAAGATACATGACATTATGTCTAAATGCTGTTATGAGCAGCTCAGACAAAATGGTTGTCCTCATAATCAAGTATAGAAAACGGAATATAAAAAACCTACAGTCAGAAAATGGCTAAGAAGAAAATAATATGCCTCAGTACCTTGTTGTAATTTGTAAAAAGAAATCTGGCATTTCAGGTAACGAAGGATAAGCTGTTATTTTACTTGCATGGGGAGTGGCATTACGTAACAGGCTATTATATAACATTTGTGTACTAATTTTTCCATTGGCATGCTTCATCTCTAATGTTTAGATATCTCCAAAATAGTGGGTGAAGTGTAGCTGCTGTGATGTTTCATATGAAATACACAAACGCAAGGATATCCTGCACCCCTATGGTATATAACCCCCGTTAGGCCATAGGAATAATGGGAGGTGGGGGGGTTGCTTTCAAAGATGCCTGAGTGATCTAGAACACACAGGTTCTTTGCACAATCCTTTTTGGCAGATATAAGTTATCATGTAAAGCTTAACTGGCTGCAATTTTCCCTTCTTGAAATCAGCTTTTTGGAAAGAGGTGCCCAAAGTGGGGTTTTGCTGGTTTTTGCTGGTTCATGCTGCTTCCAAAAGGGTTATCTTAGTATATTTTAAAGGGCTGCCCGGGGCTTTGTTGTTTTGACTTTTTACTGAAACAGGGTTTGGAAATTTATTCAATCCCCAACATATTTGTGGTTTTTGAAGAAACCCCCGTTCCACGGTTTTTCCGGCGGATTTGGGCCGGATTGTGCTTTTATTTTGCAGGACCAGATGTAGTTTCTAATACTGGGAAGCCACCAAAAAATTCTAAGTTGGTCAAAATGTAAAAAAAAAAAAAGCGCTATGTTTTTTCAGGGTTTTTTGTTTTACAGCGTTCACTCCCCGGTATAAATGATGTATTATCTGTATTTTGCTTTGCAGGTTGATACAATTCCAGCAATACCCAATATGTGGGGGTTTTCATTATCATAGTACCCTGAAAAAAAATCCAAAATTTTTTTTTTTTTAAATTTGCCCGCAGCGCCTTTTTTTTTCCCTCCCCATAATTTTTCTGCACTTCCCACCCATAGTTAAGGTTAGGGTTTATTTTTTTTCGGCCCGAAAATTTTTTTTTTGGTACCATTTTGGGGGGTAGTTGCGACTTTTGTGATCACTTTTTCCAATTTTTTTTTGGGGACCCCGAAAAAAAACAATTTTGGCAAATTTTGGGTTTGTTTTTTCTTGGTTTTAGCGGGGATTAAAAATTTTGTTTTTTTTTAATGGATTGGACTTTTTCAGATGCGGCAATACCAATTATGTGTATTTTTATATTTAGTTATTTTTATTAGTAAAATGGCAAAGGGGGGTGATTTGAACTTTTAATATTTTGTTGATTTTATTTTTGTACGCTTTTAAACTTTTTTTCTTTTCACCTGTACTTTGAGTCCCGCTAGGGTGCTTGACCACTAGGGTGTGCAAAAGTTTTTAAAAATTTTTTTGTTGTAAAACAATAAAAAGGGAGGGGAGGAACTAGTAAAACGAGAAACATGGTAGCAATGGAAGCCTTCGCAAGTCTTCTAGCCGCCATGCAAACTGATTGGGTCCCCACAATCTCACTGCAGGGGCCCTGATCGGAGTGAGGCACGGTGTGCGGCACCATTTGTCATTCATTTCAACGCCGTGGCGTCTAAAGGGGCTAAACAGCACAGAATGAATCTGTCTCCAATCCGTTCTGTAACCGGTGGGTGTCAGCTACAAATAGCAGCTGGCACCTGCTGGGTGTGTATTGGCATTGCAGCATAAGTTTCCGTCCAGTGTCATTAAGGGGTTAAATAGCTTGTTAATGGCTGCATATTTCAAGTAAACTGCTGTTTTATCTACAAAACGTAAGTCATGAACAAATCCATTTTAATGGCCATACAGTATAACTAACCAGTGGTTGTGGTTTCAGCTGCTTGAAGCTGGACATTATGTGGTCCCATCTTTATAGATTTATGTTTTAAGATTAATGTGCTTCAAGTGCTATACTTCCTGTCAGGGACAAGAGGGTGATAGGAATGATTTAAAGGGGCACACAAGAAGGACGGCAGGGAATTAGATCCCACTACCAACCTCGATTACATCAGGGAAAAAGAGCAAATACACAGAAGGGCTTGCTAGGACAGAATCTGTCTCTGACACATACTCGGGCCTCACTGCCTCCTGCGTAATGTGGGGGTAACCAGGGTACATTTCTCCACATCTCAATCTCGCCCCTCATTCAGGCTACACATTAAAGGGGTTTTGCCACGATGTAATGTTGATGTGGCATCCTCCAAAATGGGTATTTAATCACTTTTCTAAATATATGTGATTACAAAAAGTGAAGCCCGTGAGAGCTACAGCATTGCTTAGCCCCCCTTAGTTACCTGAAAGTTTACATTAGACATGACCAGAGGAGCGGGACAGGACCCTGATCTAGCCTTTGCTTGCGTTTTTGCATTTTTATTGATGACCGGGAAATTGAATGAGCTTTCAAGGGACTGTGGAGAAAGTGCAGTGTATGAGTCTGTCTTTTTGTTTTAGAGAATCCACTGTTGTAATGTTATTATTTGAGTAAACTTTTGAGACGCTTCCTTCTTCCTCACTCTCTGCCCAACCCCTCCCTCTAATAGGAGTCTCCTGGCCAGATATTACCGCCAAGTTCCCAAGCCGAAATTTACCCAGCTTGTTAAACCAAAAATGAATTTGAATTTGGTCCAATTTTCAGTTCTGTGACTTCCCTAAGGCCAAAAGTCCTTGTGTTTGATATAAGGGGAGTGGCAGGATTCCTTGACCATAATCTCATGAATGAGTTAGGGAAAACCTGGATTATGGAAAAGATTTGTTTGATGTATGATTTTTCTTTTGTCTAGAGTCTATGTACTCCATTACATATTGGTCCTGGTCATTGTTAGTCCAGGGAAACCTAATGTAGATTGAAGGTAAACATGAAATTTATATGACACTTAACACACACTATTTTTATACAGAGTAAGCTGACAAACAGACTTTGTCCCAAGAGGCTTGTTTTTTTTATACTTCTATTGCATGTATTTGAAGGCCTTTGAAGAAGAAAGCTTAGAGTTGAAAATTACATATCTATTGTTTCTATCTCAGAAGTCCATCAGGCACCAGCCATTAGCTCACAAGTACTTGGCCCAGCCTCCATCTTGCATAGACCACTTCCAGTATTCCTTTACATCATATTGGGGACGATCTATTTTAAAATGTAAATAAACCCCCCTGGAAAACACATATATCCTTAATGTCTGTCTGATTGATCCAAAGGTGATGTAAGTCCAAAAACTTTATAAATTTTTTTTATTTTTTTGCATCGATGCACATTTTAATCTATGTCCACAAAGTTAGATGGAATGAATCTACAGATAAATGGAATGTTACTACAGATAGGTAGAGTATGTATTAGGTAAATGGGTTTGAACCGGACCTGGAAATTATATTGCCTTTGTAATGATTAAATACTGTGCTCCAAGAGTTCAAATAGTTAAGAAGCAAATATGTTCTTTGGAAACCACTGGCATGCCAATTATGTATAAAAGGCCTCTCTGTGAAAACGGAATTGAAATTAAAAAGTGACCACTCGTTATTAAAGACTTGATTTGCTTCTGTTGGAATTCTTACAGAATGTTCCAGTCTGCTGGTAGGCTTTCTTGTCTTTTTATCTTTCAGGATCTCATCTCGTTTTCATTCTCATGCCTGTACTTTCAATGGAAAGTGCTTTATTTCCTCATTCCCGTTAAACCCTGTAACATTGCTGTGTTCTGTTTGACCAAGGCTGCCTAGTGTATTCATAAAAATATTGGAAATACAAAGTACCTATTAAGTGATTACATGATGCGTCATGCTTCAGAACTCTTCCTCAAAGATCTTTTGTTCTCTATCTTTGTTTTCCAATTTTTGTGTTACTCCAGAAATATTTCTTTGTCGTATACAAAAAAAAAGTCTCAACAACCGTGAAACCTTGCTCTTCTTTTTCTGTAACAACAACAACAACTACTACTTTAGCTTTTGTTTGCATGACATTTCACATCTAGGGCGACATGTATGATCGGGATTTGCTCCTGTTTTCAGGTGTATACCGCGCCGCACTGTGCCGACTCCGCTGTCGGATGCAGGACTGCGCTGTTAGGCGCAAGCTTCGCCACTTTCATATGCGCCTAACATGAAGGGGTGTGCCGTGGGCGCGCTGTGGGCGTTCTGGGGCGGGACGCACCAGCTTCGAATACTGCGCGGCAGGTAGGACTGCCGGGCGGCCAAGTGAGGCGCATTACAGCTCCGAAAGGCAGACCTAGTTCAAGGTGGCTACCTGGTGGAGGGGGGCCAGGGAAGCAGAACTTATTTAAGGGAAATACAATACATTACAACAGTACAATAAAAAAAAAGTTGTCTAAAAAAATTAAATAATAATAAAGATAAATATCAGTTGTATAAACAAGGGATTGAAAAGTTGATCATTTAAAAATTTAAAAGGAAATATTAAAAGGGTCTCAAAAGAAAGAAATATCAGTTTAAAAAGGTCTTAAAATACAGAAAAAATTTAAAAGAATTTTCATGAAAAAAAGCCAATGATGATATTGTCTGATGTTAATTTTTTTGTTTTTTAATAGCAAAAATTTTAATGTATTTTTTTTTCTTTCCCCCTTTTATTCATTTATTTGAGCGGGGACCCAGCACGCAAGGTCTTTTTGGGCCCGTGATCCCCCCAAGCGGGTTTCTTTTTTCCCAGGGCTTAGTTGGGGTGTATTTGGGAAAGTTTTTACGGGTCCAAAATACTCACCAAATAGGCTAAAAAAATTACACATTACTTAGATTGATCCAAAATGGAAAGTATTTGGGGAAGTAAATAGGGAGTTGGAAATATTTTTTGCCTTTTTTGGGTATGTTTTTTGCGGAGAAATTTTTTATCCCTTTTTTTTCCTTTTGATTGTCGACTTTATTTTTATGTGATTTTTGCTTATTTATTTTTGAAATGTCAGGAAAAAATGTCAGCATAAAAAAGAAATGTCTGCTTTTCAAGTTTTATCTATTTTTTTATAATAATAAATGGCACTAAAACAAATTTTTAAAAAATGGGTTCTCTTTCAAATTTTTGTTCATAAAATGTTTCAGGTTTTTTTTAGGCTGCAGTATATTAATATTTATTCGGTTGAAAAAAGACACGGGGTCCTTAGTTAACCCAAAGGGGTGGGGAAAATGGGGTGAGGGAGAGAGACAAGGATTTTAAAGCCCACCTCCCCCTGGAAATGCGCTGAAACACCCCAAGGAAAGAACCTATTGCTCCAGGGAAAGACCCCGCTGACCCCAGACCACCACCAGCCGGGACCAAATGTTACATAGCCGTTGGATTAATTTTTTTCTTTAGGTAGTATCTAAGCCTTTTTTAAAGGTCCCAACTTTTTTCCTGCTGTGACCAGCTCCTCAGGGGCTATTCCAAGATTTACAGTTTTTACACTGAAAAAACTTTTTCTCCTCGGGAGTTTGAATCCTTTTTTTTCTGCCGAATCATTTTTCCCCTACTTTTTGGGGGGGACCATTTATTATTTATTAATTAAACCCTGTGCCCCCGAAGGGTTTTTAAATTTGCCGAGTTTTTTAAAGTAAGGGGGCCCGGGCGGGTGCTTTAAAACCCACTCTGTCCGGGTTTCCCATAGACTTTAACTTTTACCCGTCGATTAAGCGCAAAGAAGAAGTGACATGTCACTTCTTTCTCCGGGCGCAATACGCGTCGGTGTGAACGTCTGGTAATCATAGCTCTCATTAATAGCTATGAATTACCATATTTCCAGTCCGTACTTAGGGGCGTGTTTTCAGCACAATTAACCCCTTTAAATACAAGGGAAAACCGGGGTAAACCTACCTTTACAGTTGTTCTTACCGTATATAGGTTATGTATAATGTAAGGTCAGTGGGGCCGAGCTGAAAGTTGTGGTTTGGTATCAGTGTGTTTTTCTTATTTTGTTTTTGCTTTCTTTGTTATATTAATTTATTATTTTATTTTACACATTTTGCTCCATAAGCTCAAATAGACCTTTTTGTGGCGCATTTTTCCAATACATTTTTTCATTGCTTCTCATTTTTTCCCTCTGCCATTATTAACCCCATCGTTTTGCGAAATAACTTTTTTTAGAACTTGCTAAAGCGCCGATCTTGGTCTAGTGAGACCCAGTAGGTCTTGTAGTTACCCAACTCTTGATCGCCAGGTACAAAAACAAGGATTCCAACCTGCTCAACTGCATACAGTACATGATGCTTATTGAACATCACGTATACAGCAATTGGGAGGTCAGGCCCCAGCGATAAAAACCTCCAAACTTTTTTCTTTATAGCCCAGTATTGTACAGCCGACGCTCCACTCTTGTAGATTTATATTTTTTGGGCAGCAGCTAGACATGCAAAAATGTTTGGAAATATCCTTGTGGTGTCGCTTTCAACCAGATGGAGGTTTTTAGTTATTGATGGTCCACAAGCAGTTAAAAAGTTTTTATTGTTTCTATGGATAGAAAAGGAATGTTTGGCTTTGTTCAGATTACATTAGTAATGAAACCTTGGATCCTGTCATTTATTTGGATGTTACCTTCACTCAAAACACCTACTAAACATTTACAGACCAGTGTATAGTAATATTACTTTAATACCAGTGGCCTCTTTTAATATGGTGATGTGCCCTGTCAAACTTTGAAATAAATCCAGCTCACCTCTCCTGAAGTCCCAGTTTGCACAGAAACACACCCCGTCTCTTTGAGGTCACCACTGTCAAGAAAATTAGATTTTTCCAGCAAACTTGCAATTGTGAAAAAATAAAATCAATTCATTTTATTTGAAACAAGTATATGAAAAAAGACATAGCAAGTCAATAAAGAAAGTCAAATCATTGACTTTGACTTACTACGTTTTTATTGACTTGCAACTAATAAAGGGTAGGCAACGTAAAAGAAAACAACAAATATCCAAACACAAAATAACTATATACATAGTAAATACATTTAAATACATTTCAGTTGCATCTTCCCATGGTAAAAAAGACATATTTGTAATTTGCTAAGAAAATCTTATTACTACGTCTTGCAGAGTGACTAAGCAAAGCAGCATTGTGCTTATGTGGCCTATATTATTACCTTGGAATCCTAGGTTTAAATCTAACTAAGAAAACAGTAATTAGATTAGGGACACTTTTGTTGAGTATTCTTACAGGATTTGGTAATTGCCGTCACCGCTTAAAATCATAGGTTACCAAAGAAGTGTGTTCTAGAACTGGTCGCCATCACAGTTTCACAGCTGTCAGAAAAGAGGAAAAACACAGTTTTAACTAATTTGTGAAGCCTTGTTTAGATCTTTATGGGCGAGGGTACAAGGTTCTTTCTAGAAAAAGTACATCAATCAGTTGACCTAATAGATATAGATGAAAAATTCCCTTAAAGGGGTTTTATCGTTACAAAGATTATGGGGACAGTAAAAATAAGCACTTTTGTAATTGGGTTGCATTACCTCTGTCACTTGGTTTAGCAGATATGAGCTTCTCTTTAAATCTGTCTTCTATTTCTGCTGTTGCTGGTCAGAACGCCCCCTGGTCGATTCTTGCACCCTAGACATACCCCCTGCACTGTGATTGGCTGGTGACTTTCCCTTTGTGTTGGGATAGCCCCTAGAAGGAAACCCCGACCAGCCCCCCCGCGCTGTGATTGGTTCTGCACACTTGTTTACTCCCCATGAGCGTTAAAATCGTAGTGAAACCAAGGTTGCTGGCCTATGTACATTCCAGCTTGGTGAAAGGGTCTGGGCAATTATGGCTCTTTAAGGGGCTTTTGCCCAAGGGGGTTGATTAACCTCCCCACAGTCCAGTCCCTTTAAATGCTATTGGAAAAAAAGGCGTTTGTTCCTAGATGAAAGCCAAACCCGCCCCCTTATTATGTCATCACCTGTAGTGTTTTTAACTAAGGATTCAACATTGTTCTGTTTTAAATGCTTTTGTAGTGCGTGCTTAGTGACAGGGCTGCCAAGACAGGGTTGGGGGTTTAAAAACCCATCAGTTGTTTTTTTTTTTTTTTCTTTTAAATTGTACACAATTTTAAAATATGAAAAATTGTGAGAATCTATAATTTTTTTATACCACACCAAGCTCCCCTTAAGTGTCCCATCCTTGCATACAAAGCATTTCCATTGTGATTCAAAATTTTTATTTGGGGGATGAGACATGATATAGGGGAGCTTTGTTGTGTATTTTATCATTATAGAGTTAAAATATATTTTTTGGTCTCTTACATTGTGTTGAATTTAGGAGGAAAAAAAAATATCCCTTGAGGGGGTAGAACTCCAAACCCCTTCGTTGTAAAAAACAAAGTTACCATCTTACCTCTCACCACCCGCCCAAGTTAGTTCACGCTGTGTAGGGGCCCTTTTCTCAAAGCTGGTTTGCGTCTTCCCCATTGTTTTCACTCACATGTCATTGACAGAAAGCAGAGATCTTTACTTGAAGCTAAACATTTGTAGTTGAGTAAGATCTTGCCTGTTGTCAGTACAATTTGGATGAACACCACTAGAAGTAACAGCTGCTGGCTTTCAGTTGTGTGTAAACTAAGACTTTATGACAGGTGCTTGCTGGAGTTTGGAGCCTCAAGGCTGCAGACTTTAAGAAAGGCAGGAGGCTACAGAGCTGTTATATCCAGAAACCTTCTGCATCCCTGCTTTATAGAGAAATGATTAAAGTCACAGTTTTTTCAGTGAGGAAGACACGCCTCCCGGGGGGAGAGACACGCCTGCTGACAGGAGAGACACGCCCCTGGATTTCAAACTCAATATGAGAAAATTAGCTGAACAGCACGAGCAGCTCAAACGATAACATTCCTTTAATGTACAGTTTGTAACATTGCTGGTTGAGACTGCAACAAAACTTATACACGGAAATGGAGCAAGTAATCGCACGAATAAGAAAAAATATCCCAGTAAAACTTATGCTTTAATAAATACATAATACAATGACAGACTTACCCAGTACGGAGACATTCGTACCAAATCAAGAAGTCTGTTTCACTCAGGGGTGCCGTACTCCATTATCAGTCCAGCTGCAGGATTTTCGTCCTGAGAAGAATGGTTGCACAACAGCTTAACCTAATACACCCTATGGATGCCCTAACACTATGTGATGATAAATATACGCATTTATATTCCTGGTTAAGATATATCCAGATGCGTTTTCGTTCTTTAGAACTCCTCAGCGGGTGACTTAAGAGAATCCAGCAAGACAATACAGTGTAAAAGTGCCAAAAGGGAAATTGGTTAGTGTGCCCCTGGGGTGTATGGAAACCCGTATCCCATCCCCTGGGCATAAAACAATAGGAAAACACTAAAACCTAAATTTATATTTTTAAAATATATATATATTTTATTTT
The DNA here is from genome assembly GCA_025379985.1 of Phyllomedusa bahiana. Classification (NCBI taxonomy): domain Eukaryota; kingdom Metazoa; phylum Chordata; class Amphibia; order Anura; family Hylidae; genus Phyllomedusa; species Phyllomedusa bahiana. The sequence goes on from JAODAL010014702.1 coordinate 16,305, forward strand.
TATATTATATTTTTATATTTTATTTTTATATATTTTTTTAAAATTTTATATATTTTATATAATTTTTTTAAAACCCCAAGGGGGTTTGGGATCCATTGATGTATTAGGTTAAGCTGTGGGGAAAAGTTCTACCAGGGGAATATCCTCTAAGGGACTTGTTGGGGTTGGGACGGGGGTTTGGGCGGGAAAAAAATTGTACCCGTACCTTTAAATTTCCCTCCAACCCTTTTTTTTGCATCTGAACCGATATTTGTATCGGGGAGCACCTCCCTTTTTTGGTGGAATTTGGGCTGTATTGGGAAGTTTTGTCATTTTATTATATTTTTTTTTTTTTTATGTGTTTTTTTTTGGTTTTTATTTTGGTATTTCCCCCCTTGGGGTAATTTTTTTTTTTTTTAAAGGAAAGAATTTAACCAAAAAAAAAAATTTGGGGTTTGTGGATGATGAAAAGCAAAGGGCGAACAAAAACAAGGGCACGGCGAGGGTGGGTAAATTTTCTTAATCCAGAAGCAAGACACTAAAAATTTCCCGACCCCAAAAAATTGTTTTCCCTTAAAATTTTGTCCCTAAACTGGCCCCGTACGGGGCCGAACACCAGACTCCCCTGGCCTTTTTTTACACCCAAAAATTTCCCCCTATCCATGTCCCTTTGCTAAAGTTGACCCAAAACCCCCTTTAAAAGTCAGAACTACCAAAGAAATTTTGGGGAAAAGGAAAACAAACTGCAAAAAATGACATTAGGCAGAAAAAGGGAAACAACCGTAAAAAAAAAGAAAAAAGGACAAATAACCCCAAAAAAAAAGGGGCTGAATGTTAAAACAGAATGCAAAACCTCCCCAAGATACAAGCTCCCCAGTAAAAAGTGAAAATTTTGGTTTTTAAATTGCTAAAAAAATTTAACCATCCAAAATAATCAAGCTCAAAGTGCACTTTTTCGCGGATTGGGACAAAAATTTCTTAATGAAGCAAAATGCTTTAGCTATTTTAGGATAAAAAGACAAAAAAAAGGCAGGGGGATTTCTGCCATTCATAGCATAGTTCTTTCAAATTTTCAGATATGCATGTTTTAAACAAGCCCCTTAAATTTTATCTATGGTTACTTGGGAAAAAGATCCCATAAGGGGGCATAAAAAGCATTTTGAATTGTACCCTTTTAAACATTAAGAATGTGGCCTGATTGGATGAATCAGGTTTTTTAACCTTTTTGAAGGGGCTTCCAAAAATTAAACATTAAAGGAAAAAGCTGGAGGAAATTTCTTTAACAGATCTTTGTATGAATTCTCCTTTATGCTCATAACAGTCCTAAGGTCTATGACCATAAAAATGTTGTGAAGAGATGTTTATGTGAAAATAAGAGCTACATACAAATACGTATAATCGGACAGTATATTCTGGCCTTCCCCTCCCACTGACCAGGCTGCCAAGAAAATAAACTTTTCACCCTTTTAACTGCTGTTTGGTTTTGTCCTGGTGTCGTGGATCTCACTTTGATTCAATTAAATGCCAGCAGTTTTCTACAGCCATAAGAGATACATGAATGGATGTTCTGAATTTTTTTAATATTTTGGTAAGTCGTTTGAATCGACGCAAGATTGGTTTTGTAATGAAAAATGCGTTGGCTTTACTTTTCTGTCCCACAAGTAAAGCTTATACACACAAGAAAATAGACGAATGGTAGTCACAAGTCCATCACATTTGTTCTGTCTGTGGCTCACGAGCAACGGGGGGGTTTATTTGATTGCCTTTGCAGGATTCGTGTTGTCTTGTACATAGGGGTGTACTTCCTTAGATAAAATAAATTACGGGACGCCAATTTGTATGCTTCTCAGTGTAAAGGGACTAGTATCCGGCGTTAAAAGGAAAATGTCATAAAAATCACCTATTTTTTAAAACATTTTTAAAGAGTTTTTGCTTATGTTTTTTCCCATATCACTGACACTTCCTGTTCTGTAAAAATTCAGCAGTCTCTTCATTATCAGCACAGGCAGGATAACACCAATGTGTATAGATAACATAGGATCCACCATTCACAACAGGAGATAGTCACAGCTCCCCCTCTATGTACAGTGATTTCTTCCCAGGTCACAGCACATGATGAGAAAACTCTTCTATAGAAGTCAATGGGTCTGCTTTTGTTACAGGCTCCTATGTCCATGAAGCTGCTGTAAGGCATCTTTCTAAATGTTGTTAAAAGCCACTAAGGCAAGATGGCTGGCCGCACAATCATAGAAAACAGAAGTAAAAAAAATCTACAATCAGAAAATTAAAACCGCTAAGAAGAAAAGAATATATAAATATCTCATTTTAAATAGTAAAAAAATATATTGTTGGTAGATTCCCTTTAAACTATATAGCCGGCAACACGGATTTACATATGTGCTTTTGGTGGTATACCACTGTGTCTTACCACTGGAAGATTGGAAGCTGTATGTATTAGACTAATTACTTACATTGTGTATATTACATAAATTTTTTAACATCTTTGCCACCACAGACTGTATGTTTACATCCTGTTTGCCCTCCAATGAGTACCGGAGTATTGTGCTATATAACCAGTTGTCATGGCCTACATTAGCCTGATTATTTTACTGTGAGAAAAATCGGTATCCTGTATAAACAATTGTTAAACATAGATGCTTACTTTAAGGCCATGTTCACACGGCTTAAAATGGGCCGTATTTCAGTCCGTAATTCGCCCCGTAGTGCGCGAATTACGGCTGGAATACGGCCCAGTCATAACGGTAATCCACAGTTCTCATAGAGAACTATGGATTACGTCTCCTCTCCCTGCTCGGCGAATACGCCGCGGGGGGAGATAAGTGACATGTAAATTACCAGCAGCGTATACGTGCCGCTAGTAATGATAGTCTATGGGCCGGCGAAGTGCCGACTCCCGCCCCCGCTCCCTTTCACGCGGCGTAATTGCGGGGCGTAATTACGCCCAGCAATTGCAAACCAATGTGAACATGGCCTAATCACGGTTTTCACAAATGAACACACAGGGCGACATGTCAGAGAAGAGGCGCCTCCATGCAGTTTTAAGGCACATTACATGAGTGTATAGTGCACCTGAATTAATGAACCTGTCACAAATCTGCCATCTGGTAAACCTTGCATAGTATAATTGATTGCCCCTTTAATTAGGTGCTTTTGCATATAATTTAGGGCCTAGCATTTATTGTTTGAAATTATTTGATGAGTCTACTTTAGGCGCATTCAAAAGTGCTGTGCCTGGCGTATAATGCACCTAGTTTTGGTGTATGACAGTTCATTTAGGTAGAGAATAGGGCGTCAACAGTTTGGTGGGGCAAAATACACCCAAAAAAATGGTGCACCCCTAAGGCTATGTTCACACGGCTTAAAGCGGGACGTATCTCGCCCCGTATTTCACGCCGTACTGCACGAGATACGTCCCAATAATTACAGTAATCCAGAGTTCTCATAGAGAACTCTGGATTACGTATCCTCTCCCCGCTCGCACAATACGCCGAGCGGGGAGACAAGGGACATGTCAATTATTCACGGCGTATACGCGCCGAGAATAATGAATGTCTATAGGGCCGGCGCCCCTTCCCCGCTCCGGAACACACGGCGTAATTGCGGGCGAAATACGTCCTACAATTACTGCCATGTGAACATAGCCTAATGGGACATGTTGCCCATAGTTGTTTACTGTAGAAACAGCTTGATGTCATAGGTTTCCCTCAGACTCTTAATCTGCCGTCTCATTTTATCCCAGATTTAAAAGTGTTTCTAGGTAGAGAGAGAGGGCTTATCCAAGGTTAGTCTTGCGGCACTTACCCATTAACTTCTGTGGGATTTCCAAATATAGCCGAGCATACTAACTTTACACTATTCAGAACTCCCATAGAAGTGGATGGGGGGATGGCTGCAGGCGCCTCCCTACTTATTTTATGCATAGCTGGCTCGCAGTTAGTTACGAGTGACCTGTACAGAAATATTCATTTATGGTAAAATCCCTTTTAACAAAGCTATGACAATTATATGATAAATAATTCAATTTGTCATAGCTTGATCATGTGTTATGCTTGAAGCGCGTAAGCTTAGTTCGGCATGATTTTCTGCTGTGGTTTTTATGACGGGATGAAATAAAGTGTCAAGTGGCGAAAGAGCTAAATCTTTCTTTATTAAATAAAAACATTGTCCAGTTTCTATTTAATGTACAAAATAATTCATTTCTACAACTTTCTAAGAACTGTGCTGCTGCTCTGCTTCCTTGCTTGAGGCAGGACTTTGTTTCAGCAGGCTCAGTCCCCTAAACCTCGAGTTGCTGGGAAGTAACCACATGTCTGCGCCTATTTCCTTTCGCTCTGGTGCATGTTGAATTGTGGCAGCCCTCAATCATGTAGCGATGTAGTTATATGTCACAGCACTGAGAACAGCTACAGAACGTCTGTGCCATGTGACTGAGGAGTGAAACAGCACGTCAGCACGTTTGATGAAGCATGTTAATTAAAAAGTTATCAATCCACTAGTCAGTAGTGTTTTCACCTGGATAACCCTTTTAAAGACCCATTCATTTAATTTTATTTTCATTATTTCGATTGTCGCTCTCCAAGAATCATAAAATATTTCTAGCACTATACCTTTAGAAAGCCAAAGCAACTTCTGTTTTGCAGTGGCATAATTTTGGGGTATATAGAATTCACTAATGAGCAGTTATTACTTTTTTGAGAGGGATTCTACCACTGTTGTGTACATCTTTTTTTGTTTTTTTTTATATAAATAGCAACATAACTTTATTCTGTGGGTCTGTTCTAATATAGCAGAACAAGTAACTTTTTTATGCATGTTTTTGTGTTTTTTTGTGTTTTTGTGTCGGCATATTCAGAGCCATAATGTTTTTATTTTCTGTTGCCATTACTGTGTGAGGGCTTGCTTTTTGCAGGATGAGTTACAGTTTTTATTGGAATTACTATGGGCTACATGTAATCTATTGAAAATGTATTTGCCCCCAAGTTTTGCTTTGGGGGTGAATGAATTTACCATTGTTTTCTTTATTTTACATCATGCAATATGAATAATTACCTGTTTTCTGTGTTACAATTATGGCGGCACCAAATATGTATTTTTATAGTGAATTAAATTTATAAACCAAAATATTTTTAATGATACAGGGATGAAAATGATTATAGACTTATACAGCTTTCTCATCCAGAGTATAGAGAAAAAGAAGAAGAGGGAAGCAGGCAATCCTGGAATAGTATGTTAGATTGCAAAAAAAAGCAGACCATGCAGGTGCTACTGTTAGGGACAGTCAGGGCCGCATAGGAAGACATAGACAGCGTGAGGCCCCAATGCTGGTCCCAACCCCTGTCCCTGCCTTTTGGGGATCCTGACTCCTTAATAGGTCGACCCCAACCAGAAGACTGCAAACTGCACTGAACAATGTGAAACACAAGACGAAGACAAACAGGAACACAATAATGGAGAGTCAAGCAAGGCAAGTCGGTAATTAATAGGAGACGCAGTACAAAGTCAGAAGGCAGAAGAGTAGTCCGTAACCAAGCTAAGTCCAATAACTAAAGAGGCACGGGAGAAGAAAGGCACACTAAGGCCTCGTTCACACGGCTTATTTGGGCACGGATTGGCGCCGTATTCCGCGCCGGATTTGCGCTTCAGTACGGCACCAATCCGTCCCTGTCATTACAGTAATCCACTGCTCTCATAGAGAACAGTGGATTCCGTCGCTCCTCCCCGCCCGGCGAATCCGCCGGGCGGGGAGAAACTGACATGCACATTATTTACGGCGCGCATGCGCCGTGGATAATGCAAGTCTATGGGGCCGGGGAGCAGAGCTCCGGCCCCGCCCCCGTCCCGCCCCTTATTCACGGCGGATTTGTGAGCTCAATACGGCTCACAAATCCGTCGGGAATAAGCCGTGTGAACACGGCCTAACAGGCAGAAACAAACCCTATAGCAGCAAAGAGGAGAGCAAGGTGAGGCTATAAATGGGGAAGTGGAGGAAGGAGAGCAGAAGTGATAGGAAGAAGGAACGGTCAATCACAAAGGAAGAAGTTAACCCCGATAGTGCTGGAAGGTTTTTGGCCACAGGCGTTGGCCAGAAATCAATTAGGCATGCAGCGTTTGCAAATAGTGTTCACACTAGAAGTAAATATGCAGCATTATGTTAAAAACCACGGTTTACGTTGTACCGGCCGTGGCCGGTGACCAGAGCCAATAGCCGGGGATGTGTCAGGCACAATCATGACAGCTACACTCTTCTTTGGAGATTGTGCAACTTTTAGGCATGATTCTCAAAGCACTGCTATGTACTCATTTCAGGTATTGTAGCCTCACCCTTATCCCATTATTTCAATGGCTAATATTAGCAAACTGTATAGTTGAAGTAGACAAAAAGTCTGTACCAGTAAGGGCTTGTTCACATGACGTATTTGTGATCCGTTTTACGGATCCAACAATTGTCAGTGTGATTTACATTGCTTTCATTGCAAAAAGCGCATCGCTGTTCACACGAGTGATCGCCGATGCGTTTTTCGCGATCCGTTTCTAAGAAATGACATGTCGGGGCGGAGCCTGACTGGCAAGCGAGCGCAAGCATTAATGGAGCTCAGCACTTGTCTGGTAAATCCTGTGTTGGAGCAGGGATAGGGCTTAAAACTCCTGGGAAAAAAGCAGAGTGTTTCTCTACCACTGGAGTATTCTGGGCACTTTCCAGACCTGTGGGCGATGACTCCCCCAACAGGAGCCAAGAAGGTGGGGAGGGAGTGAACAAGAAGCCATGGACAGGTGGCTCTGCAAGAAAAAGCAGGGAAGCAAACAGAGGTACCCTGGGCACTGGCTAAATTTTTTTTTCCCCAAAATGCCCAAACCTCCACATCTTCCCCTGGCATAGAGTCTTCCAGAAAGCAACGAGGAGTGGAAATATACAAGCAGTAGTGTGACAGACAAGCAAAGGACAGGAAGAGATAAGTGCCGCAGCAGCACCAGGGGCCCGACCCAAAAAAAAATAACAGGTCCCCCTGTTTACAACCCCGCAAGATACAGGGACCTACGTGAGGGTTTTGCTTCAAGTTTTTTCCCCAAAGCCATACGCTTTTTCCCCTGACTCACAGTTGGGGGTCTTAAAAGGGGTATAAAATCAGCGGAAAGATTGCAGCGATATGCGAGCGGGGCAAGCTGCTGAAACCCGAATCGTGATTTGGGGATCAATTCACTCCCTTTCAGCGGGATGGGGCGCATTCTAGGTATCAAGGCACTACTCGCCAAAGGGCTCTGGAGAATCGTCCGCAGAAACAATGTGGGGCATCGTGGGGTGCCCGAAAAAACAGGGGTCCAACCCCTCAGAGTCTATGAGACCTGGCTCACTAATATCTTTGAAAGGACCCCTTTACTTTCTCTGTTTGCCGTTGAGAGGGCGTCACAGGGTCCCCAATGCGCCCAATACCTCCATGGGCCCCGCCTAGAACAGTCTGGTTAAGCTGCTGCACATTAAAGATAGACACAAAACTGCGCAAAGCGCGCCTTCAGGCAGGACGTCCGTGGTGGACGGCTGTCCGGATCTCCTTCTATCCGGATTTCTCTTCAGTGGTTTCAAAAAAGAAGAGCTCAGTTCCAGGAAAGTCAAGAGGCGGCTCCGGGCGTCTTCGGTGTGCAATACGCCATGCTATTCCCAAGCCAGACTCCGAGTGGTGCGTTTAAACTCTACGCATTTCTTTGAAACTCCAAGGAGGACGCATGCAGTGGATTGACTCAGAATTAAATTCACTCCATCAAAGCGCAGCTGTCCAAGGATTCGGGAGAGATAAGTGATCACTATTGTCACATTTTCTCACTTCTCCCTCTCTGATTTCCTTGCGTTATTTTTTTGTCCTGCTCCAACCCGGTTCTATGTTTCATATTAAAATAAATTGTTTTAGGAGCAGGTGGGAGTGGTTGGTGAAGAACTGTCTTGTTCTATGCGGTTTAACTGTTGCCTTCACTTCTCGGTCGTATGGAGGACTTGATCCCATATTTAGTGGCTGTTTACAATTTGCACATTTTAATTTTCTTGTATTCTTGTTAATATTTTTCAAATTGTGTGGTTTACATGTTTATTTCAGAGGGGGGGGATGGTTTATCTATCTCCAAATGCTTTTGCCTTACTTTGGTGAGGCAGGTTGGACGGCTTCCTTCCAACATCTTGACAGTTTAAAGTTACTTGGTCACTTAATGGACCACAGGAAGATAGATGGCGGAAAAGATAACCACTTGCTCTCCGGAATGTCCAAGGGACTGAGTGACCCAAACAATAGATATGCGAATGTTTACTTCTCTTTCCCAATATCAGCCAGCTATATTGTTTATTCAAGAGACACATATGGTGTCCGAATACTGTAAAATGTCTTCAAAAGGCATGGTTATTGGGTGGCGAAGTCATTGTTTACACCAGTAAATTATTCAAGGGGCCGTTTCAGTACATCACCCATAACCATCCTTTTGAATGTCTGCAAAATAGAGAGATGGGGATGGAGAAATATATGTAAAAGATATAATACATTGCACATTTGTTTTGTAAACCATTTATATACTCCACCCTATAATTGCAGTACCTTTACAGCCGTGGCTTAACTTAGTGGATGGTTATCCTTATGTCCCAGGTTCTTATTATGTGGGGATTTTAATACTGTGGTTGACCCACATTGGATAAATTATCAGCAAATAATGTACTACTACCCTACAGCATTGACTCCGATTTGGACACATGATTATGAGGAGGTTGAACTTGTAGACATCTGGCGTGCTAGACACCCTAATGAGTTTTCACTATTCTCAGTTATTCTAGTACGTATAACACGTTGTCTAGAATAGATATGGCTTTTAGGTAATCAGCGGCTCTGTCAAATGTTTACTAAACTGAGATCTTAACACGCTCCATTTCTGATCATTCGCCAATGCTGATGCAGACTAAAAATTCCTGATTTATCCAGAGACAAAGGCCGGTGGTAGATTTAATGCTCTCCTGATGCCCCTAATGTAAACACTTAAATTGGCGTCATATTTGAGGAATTCTTTCAGGTGAATAATGGAACTGCAGCTCCGATCAGTTAAGTGTGGGACACTATTAAGGCGTACCTTAGAGGGGGGCTGACACGGGAAATTATCACCTTGAAGATTAACAGGGGGCAGCTAGAAAAAACTATCCGTGAGGCAAGTCAATGCTGCGTGAAATCGATTCGTTTTGCTTTGCGACTTCCCAATCCGGGAGGAACTGCGTCAGTGCGCAGGATACGCTGAACACATTTCTATTAAAGTCTGCTGAAAATAAACGATTTTTAAAAAGCAAACTTATTATTGGTGAAGGGGACAGCGTGCCGGCCGTTACTTAGCCACTAACAATAATTCCCAGAGGGCTCCAGCTTTATACCAGCTCTGCGAACGCCTCAGGCCCTTTAAATGACGGAACCCTTGATTTTTGGGAATATTGGGGGATTTTTTTAAACATTTATATACACAAAGACTTGAGGTTTCCCCCTTCTCATATCCTACAATATTTACGGGATATAGATCATCCCATATTAAGTGCAAGAACACGAGATGCAACTGATGCGCCTCTATGTCTAGAGAACTGCAGGTGGCAGTTTTAAGAACTTTGGCAAACAATAAGTCCCCCCAGGGTGGATGATTGCCTACAGAGATATAACCACAGTTAGGGGATGTGTTACCTAATTTGTTGGGAGGTTTTGTCAGGATGCAGAGACACAGGGCAGGTGCCTGATTCCAATGCAAGAGGCGTTAATAATAGTGTTATTAAAACCTGATAAAGATCCATTGCTCCCCGTAGTCATACAGGCCCAATTTCTCTTAATCCATGTGGGATACCAAAAATAGCTAAGGCGTTTGCGAACAGACTAACTGCGGTGGATCATATCTCGTGCATCCTGATCAGGCGGGTTTTATACCACAGAGGGATACGTCCAATAATATTACGGAGACTGTACCTGAACCTGCAGCTTCCTGTTGATTAATGCTGGGCTAGGTCCTATAGATGTGCTAAGGCCTTTGATAGGTGGAGTGTGGAATTCCTTAATGGGCGTTTACATAATTGAGGTTTGGCCAAAATTTATATCCTGGATTAAGCTTGTTTTATACTGTATCCTAAGCTAATGTGCAGTCTAATAATATACAATCAGAGACGTTTGATTGCGAAGGGGAACAAGACAGGGATCCCTTTGTCTCCATTGCTATATGCCCTGGCAATAGAGCCGTTAGCAGCTCAATTAGAGCAAACACACATATTGATAGGCTTGATAGGAGAGGGAGTGCAGAGGACAAAATTAGCCTTATACTGCTGATGATAATCCTCCCTTTTTTTTGGCTAATACTGGCGGCTCAATTGCCATAGGCAATTAATGACATTAAAAGCTATGATGCCTACCTCTGGGTTGACCAATTAATTGGGGGGATAGTCTTTCCATTATCCATTTGGATGCCAAGGATCAATTTACTCTCCCTGGAGATATACCACTGTCTGAGTGTCCCATTCTTTCCTGCTACCTGGTAATTAATATTTCTGTGAATTTACAGGAATTTGGACGGTTTAATCTGGATCCATTGCTAGTTAAATATAAAAAGAAATTGGATGTCTGGCGTAAAAATTACCATTATCGTTAGCGGGAAGACAAATCTGGTAAAATGATTTGGGGTGCCCCAGTTGTTGTACCTCCTACATAACTCACCCAATCTGCTCCCCCAGAGATTCTTTTTTAAAGTCAATGCTATTTTCAGAAGCCTTATCTGGGGCAGGACACATGCCTCGGATAAAGCAAGAAACTCTGCCAATTGGCAAGGACGAAGGAGGGTTGGCAATCCTAATCCAGCCGTTTATCTGTCTTGGCAGCACAACTGCCATATATGATAGATTGGGATGGGGAGGGGGATAAGGATATAAACTTGAAAACTATTACGCCACTATTTTAAATTCTACCCAATTCTTTATGTTAACTGGAGCAAAAACTTTTTTATGCACTCCAAAAAGTTCCAACATTTATATCTGATTCATAAACTGTGTGGAAATTACGGGTGGATTTTGGGCTTTCAGGGCTGCACATCCTATACCGATTTGGAATACCCCCTTGTTGTCCCGAGACGTTATTTTTAGCTTCAGGGATTTGAGTCATGGGCATCAGGGGGCCTTCAATATTGTCTCGTCAACTGCTTACAGATCAGGGGGTGCTAAAATTTTCAGCAATTGCAAAATGGGAATTTGCCTTACCGCATACACAGCTCATACAAATATCTTACTTGAGGCACGCTTATAATGCAGAAAAATCAGACACAATTCAATATAATGCCATTTTACTCCGATAGATAGGGTCATGAACATCAAAACAACGAGGACTGGTATATCCACTTATATAAACTTTTAATTGGACAAACTTTTTTTCTAGAAACCCAATAGATTGACTAGTAGTGGGAAGGAGATATTGGCCCTATAGAGCCTAGACTAATTGGGAGGAGATACTGTAGACCATACCATTGATTTCAGTGAGTGAACACCATCGAATCTCTCAATTATTCTTAATACATCGAGTTTACAGAACTCCTCAATTCTACATAAAATTGGAATTCGGCTCTCCTCTGTGTAATAGGTGTCATGTGCACCCGGCCTCCTGATGCATATGTTCTGGCATTGCCCCCTAAACTAGAGCGATATTGGATTTTTTATTGTTCCAATTGATCCAGCGTAATTTTTTCAAATTACATGGAGATGAATCCGTTGGTGTTTGTATTTTGGGATATGCAGGAGACCTAACGGTTTTCAGAGGCTGAGAAAATCGGCAATATCTAGACTTATTAATTATGTGCGAGGAATTAATAGCGACAAATGGCTGTTGCAGAGACCTCCATCAGCACAGGATATGTTAATAAAGTGAACAGGCTGATTGCGCTGGAGAGAGGGTTGTATTATAAGAGAGGAGCCAAACTTAAGTATAAATAAAATATGTCTAAATGGTCTGGATACTTCGGTCATGCTGCACGAACTTATTTAGACAGAGGGTTTGTGTGTATCTCGGTGTAGAGGTTCCTGGGGACTGTGTTCGATGGCAGTTGTGTTGGATGGAGGCCGTCCGACAGCTATGTACAATTTTTATTGTGACAAGAACTTAGAGAATGTTTTTAATATTGCATTGCTATGTATTGTAATGGATGTTTACTGCTCTGAATTTGGAGATGGATTTTGGGAGCGGGGCTTGGTGTGTTTTGGGGATAAAAAGGTTGAAATTTTGGGCCTTACAATGACAGATACAGTACCCTGTTTGGTACTACTATTATATCTGGAACCAATAAAAAGTTTATGGTTAAAAAAAAAAAAAAAGAAATGAATGTAAATTTTCTTGCTTTTTTACACAAGAGAAATCCCCATAGGAAATAATGGAGTGCGTTTTTGGGGCACCCCGAAAAGCGGACCCAAAAAAGGCACATACATTTGGGTATTTTTTTGGACCCGCTTTTATCCCAAAAAGCGGATCCGAAAAAATGATTGGGTTAAATTAAATTTACTTTGAATATTATTTTTGGGGTTTATTTTGTTCATTTAAGGGGGAGGGCAATTTTTTCTGATGCAATTGCTATTGGAAAATCCCTTTCATTTACATGGGTAAAGGAAGGGGGAAAATGTCACCCCACAGCCCCCGTACCGCCGGATGCAAAGGGACGTTGGGTCTTGATCTCAGAGGTAAGAAAATTTATCTCTTTTTATTAATAATTTTATTTTTATTAATTAATATTATTATTTTTTTCTGATCTTTGCCCTAAAATCATTATTACAATTTAGTTTATAAATATTGTTATTAATTCTTTTTAGGGGGTGGGTTTTAAAAAACTATTGGGTTTGTTTTAAAAAAAATAATAAAATAGGGGGGGGCGGGTTCTAAAATAAGGGTGTGTGTACAGTTGATTGACACTGTTCAAAAACGGGGTTTTTTTTTGGTCATAAAATTTTAAAATTGCAGTTTGATGGTTATTAAATAAAGTTAAAAAAAATGGATCCAAAAAAAACGGATCCGTAAAAAGCATCAAATACGCCCCAAAAGAGGATCAGCTGTTGTTTTTCTGGTCCGCTTTTTGGAGCATTTGCACCCATTTTTTGGCGGGTTTTAAAAATGGATCCGTAAAAGCACCCAAAAACGGATCAAAACGTCGTGTGAAAAAAGCCAAAAGGTGAATAATTCTTGAACTCTCCTGTCACAGTAAATCCTCCACAGTGGACACGGCAAAGTTATTTTCCACTTGTTTAATTATCCTATTCATACAAAGTCATACATACAAAGCATTTCGTGCCTAATACTCAGCTCTTTAGGTAAGTTTTGGAAAGAAGTGCTTGATGTATTGTTTTTAAGGAAATAAAAAAAAAAAAATAGAGAATAGTTTTGGCCATGAGTGCTATGGATGCTTTACCGGTGACAGGGAATATTCACCTTAAAGATATGGACTTTTGATCTAGCCCATATGTACATTTCTGTACATCTATGCATAGCACTATTGGCCTAATTTATTAACACTGTATAACAGTACGACTGTATTGGCCATAGAAATAAATCAGAACTCAACTTTCACTTCTTATACTGCTCTGGAAAAATAAAAGCGGAGTCCTGACTGGTGGTTATGGGCAACAAACGCAGTCTTACTGCTAGACAGTGTTGATAGTTGAGGCCCAATATGTGCAATTCACTCATTCCTTGTTGGGGAAAACAAAAGGAGAAAAAAAAAAGACTGAAATGGCCAAAGTGGTATCATTATTTCCAAGACGCTATGTTTATCTTACTGAATGAATGTCCACCTTTTCTGTTAAATGAAGCACAATAAAATTAGTTAGTATCAATTTGGAGTGAACAAGTGCCTCCCTCCTCAGCAACTACACTGACAATATGGTAGCAACTTGGATTTAAAGAGGTTGTCACACTTTCATGACAGGTCATAAAAGTGTGATAGGTGGAAATCCAACCTATAGGATTCCTTCCTTTACTAATAATGAGAGGCTTTATAGGGTTTGTTTACTTTCAATTATTTTATTTATTATGTATTTTAATCTGAAATCATACAGTTTTGTAACATATATGTATTTAAGAATTTTGCTCATGTACCTCTTTTATGCCAATGTTACAGCCCACATTTCTGTCCATAGTAAAGGCTCACATGGAGTAAAAGTTATGTGACCTCCTGGCGGTTAACTAACAGGGTTACATGACATCTTTGAGATAACTAAATAGGAATAATATTGGAATAATTATTTATATGATTATTCCAGAAACTTAAAGGGGTTTTCTGAGAGTTAACAATGCTCGTTGGTCCATCGATGCATGATAACGGATAGAAGATAAAATTCATATTTACCTCCCGGAGTCTTCCATTCAGTCCCGGCGGCCATCCCGTTCACCTCCTGAAGCAGTGGACGGACATCGTCACCTGACAGTTGAAGCCAGTTACAGGCCAGAGCGGTCTTGCTTCCTGGATGAACAGACTGGTGGCCTGGATTGAACAGGAGCGTCCAGTAGGTATGAGTCTTATCTTCTATTCTTTATCATGCCTGATGGATTAACAAGCATTCTTAAAGGGGTTGTCTCACTACAAGGATTGCTTTTTATGTTAAAGATCTTGCAAAAACAAGTCACTTTGCAATATATGTCCATTAACAGTGTCCTACATATTCCTAGATATCCCCTCTTGTATGAGCTGCATCAGCTCCTCAGGTTGCTGTAGCTACAGACCTATTTGATCTATCCTGATAGGCTTCCAGCACTGGTTGCTATAGCTACAGACCTGGCTTCTACTGCAGCCTAGTGGAAGCCAGTAAACACGCCCCTGAATTCAAAGTGAAACCAAAAAAACAGGACTGAGGTAAGAGGAAGCAATTTAGTGAGACAACCCCTTTTACTCCCAGAATAATCCTTTAACTGTACAAGAAAAATGCAAGAGACAGTGACAGACATGATAAGATGCTGCTGGAGGTAGTAATACTGGAGAAGGTCAGCTCCCTAATAATCTACTGATGTGTGTGGTCATATGGCTGGTTTGTCCATATAGTTACTCCTTGGCAGCCATTACTTTGGACAAGAATGTGGGCAATATTTTTTTTTTTGATAGGGGCCTATCATACTGGTATAAAAGAGGTAAAATAGAATTTTTAATACATGTATACTAGAACACTATATGATTTCCTATTATAAACATAAATAAAAACAATGTAAAGTGGACAATACCTTCAACTTCCCTTTTCCAGCTGTGAGTGCACTTGTGCAGTCATTCTTCATAGGAATTAAGGAGATCATCTATGTATGTTGCTACACACAATTGTTCAGTATGACTTCTTTTCTATTCATATCAATAATTTCTTGAAGTTGCCTACTAACAAAACAGATTGATGATGGGTTATGTTCTAATACACTCAGGGCTGCCATCAGAAATTTCAGGGCCCCATACAGCTGAAGCGTCTGGGCCCCTTTTCCCCTTAAACCCCGCTTGCAGCGGGCCCCCTTCAGTCTCCGGGCCCCGTACAGCAGTACCCCCTGTACTGCCTTTACGGCGGACCTGAATACACTATGCAGTCAGAGGTAACAAGGTGAAGACTGTTATTGTGTTGAAGTGTATGTTAGCAATTTCTGACAGCCCCTAACACCATGCCGCATGTACTGAGCTTCAGAAAAACCACATGTACGTAATGCCTCTAAAAATATTTTTCTCAGAAATGTCTAAATGACTTCCTTATTTTGACTAGTCCTGGCAGCAGACACATTAAATAGCATGAACTTCCTCTTTCCAGCACTTGCTGCTTTAGGATATTGGGACATTCAGGAACACAACACATGTTGGGAGCTGCATTTCAAGAACTATAGATGTCAATATTGACCAGCTCGGTTTATTTCCTGCCAAAACTTCCTCCCACAGTGTAATTTTATCAACAATTGGAAAAATGTAAATGACAAAATAAGTAGTTTACATACAAAAGCGTTCATTGTAGAACCACACAATACAGTAGTCTATTTTTAGGCACTTTTTCCTTTCGCCATTAACAGCCCGGAAGCACCACACTAATAGAGGGGATACCGGAAGGATATGTAGTCCGTAATCATAGCTTTTACTTTCTGGGAACAGTTCCCGAAGCAGCTTTTCTAACTAAAAACATACAGTTAAACCGTGTGACAATGGCATGTGTGTTCTTTGGATCTAATTGCGGTTTTTGATAAAATGAAAAATGTCTTCAAAATACCGTATTGCATGGAAATGCCCTCACAGTTATTAAGACAGGTGCAATGCTTATATGTTTTGTATTAGATGCAGAAAAAAATGCAACTTTTACCTTATTGCTCAGATAATTATCCAGATTGCTGCTTCTTGAGGAAAGGTTTTTTTTGCCGTAGTCCACAAAGCTCAGTGGTGCAAGCCATGCTTGAGTACATGTGTAATTTCATTTCTTTTCCTGTCTCTAGTGGATTACATCATTTAAAAGAAACCATTTGTTATAGTTATACCAAAAAGGCGATTTTAACCCCTGCACAGGAGCTGATAATGTGGAGACGCAATATGGGCACCAGTGAAAGTACTTATGAGAAAACATTATGGCTCTTAAATATACCACACAGTTATGTTAAGTTATTAAAAGTATTACATTATTTTTATATATTCATTATTGGTTCTCATTGAAAAGAACTGAGTGATATGTGGAAGCTTGCTTACAAGCAGTCCTATATGGGAATAGATTATGCAAATTAGCTAACACTAACCCTTTGGGAGAAAGCTCTGGTGCCTCATATTAGATAGTTCTCTTCTTTCTGAAGAAGAACTAAGTTTTATAAATAAGATGTCAGGGACACACACACCGACACAGACAAGTGGGCCCTGACTCTGATCCCAGCCCCTGTCCCTGCCTTTTGGGGAACCCGACTCCTTAATAGGTCTGCCCCAACCAGAAGACTAGGAGCTACACTGATTAAATGCAAACACAAGACACAAACAAACTAAGACAGAACACAATAAAGAGGGGTCAGACTAGCCAGGTCAATACCGGTCGGGCGTAGCAGTACCAAATCCCTGAGAGAGAGAATAGTCAGGAGAACAGCAACGTCAAATACAGAAAAGGCAAAAGCAAAGTAAGGGCTAGCTACAAGCAAAAGAACTCTATAGCAGGCACAGGGTACTGGTGAAAGCATTCTTAAATAGGTGAGCAGCAGACACAGAACAGAGGTGATTGGTGGAAGAAACACAAAGCTAGATAGGGAAACAAGGCTGTCAATCATGGAAGAACACTGGTTAACTGAAAGAGTGCTGGAGCATTCCTGGCCACGTGCGTTGGCCAGGAATCAATTACCTAAAGGAAGGACTCAGTTCACACTGGTGAACAAGAATACAAGGTATTACGTTAAAAACCATGGTTTACGTCGTACCGGCCGTGGCCGGCGACCAGAGCCAAAAGCAGGGGGCGTGTCAGGCACAATCGTGACATAAGATATTAAAAAGTATTCCTGTAAAATTTCAAAAGGAGATTGGCCATTTCTGTAACTCCCGTACCGCTCTGTATCGGATGTAGTTATCCTCAAGTCACATGTAGCTCGCAGGAACCTTGCAATGTGAAAGGGATTTGTGCCAAACCAGTCGAAGGGGTTGTCTCACTACAAAGAATAGCTTTCAAAGTGTATGGAACACTAAATGAAGATGTTTTCTAAATATATTGCTCAGTGTTGCTATAGTGTTCATCTTTTTTGTGTTAAAAAATAAAATGTTATCACCTTCTGAGGGCTCTCTCAGGTTTCCCAAGTGACCGACTTGTGTACTCCTTCTCCCCTGCTGTTTGTTCTATCTGATAGCAGGGAGAGACATCATCACACTGGTCATGCAGCACAGAACTTTGGTCAGTGAGAGCTTGTGTGTTATCTGATCTTTCCGACAAAAGACAGTAATTACTCTACTGTTTACATTAGCTCAGCAGCTTCTCCTGAGGGTAGAAGGTAATTTAGCTAATCTAGACTAATTAACATAATAAACAGAGAAGGCTGAATACACTGAGCTCATATGCTAATTACAGACAGCTTGACCAGGAAGTGACAGCGCAAAGTAGCTTTATTATATTCATGCAGCCTATGAAACTTTGAGATGAGACAACCCCTTTAAGTTCATCTGCAGATAGCTGCAGATGAACTTAACTAGTTTGGCACCAATCCCTTTCACACTGCTAGACTCCTGCAAGCTACATGTGACTTGAGGATAACTACATCCAATGGAGTGCGCTTTGGAGTTCCTCAGCTCTTTTCCCATAAGTCTTTGCTTTATGCAAAACAGTCAGTGAGGTCTGAAAGGCAACTAAATCCTCACACTGACCGACTTATTGGTGGCTCTCCCCAAGGAGAGATTTTTCCCTCTTCTATCTAACTCCCATAGAGTATCATGGAGAGAGTTGTACATATGCCCATTTGACTGTCGTCTGCATGTTTCTTTTGATGTAATTTTAAGTACACAATTGTGTGTGTGTGTGTGTGTGTGTGTGTGTGTGGATGTAGCGGGGAGGTGTCACATGACACCCATTTTCCAAAAAGGTCCAAGAGATGCCTAACTTTTTTTTTTCTTCCTAGTAATGATGTAATGTAATTACCGATAGTCAAGTTATATGTGGTTTAGATTTGGATTTTTATTTAAAAAGTAATAAATAGAATAAAAACTACCACACATGCCTCTTTCAGTTAATATTTTTTCTTTAAATTATCTTCCCTCTTTTCTTTGGTTACCCTTATCTTTTTTTTGTCTGTCTTGATTTTTAGTTTTGGAAAGTGACGTATCACCCATTTCTATAACACTAGAATTGATGTTACCACCCATGGTCAACATTTTTGACACCTCCTTTTATTGAATATTGAAACAATGTGAATACAGAATAGTGACTTGATATACTATTTTTCAATGTTGTTCCAAACCTACTATAACATTGTTTTCTAATACTGTATATGACTTTGCACTTCACTAGTTCTATATTAGTATATTGTGTCTAGTTGTGTTATGGGTGCACAGTATATAAGCTCACAATGGCAGTGTCTGGTGTCAGGGCATTATTACTGTTATTATGTTAACTATGTAGATTGAAACACAGATTGAGATGACCATTTTATGTATCGCGGGTTTACTCAAAGAGTTCTTCTGCAGAAATACTACCGATTTTTTGATACAGCCAGGAATTACAAAGGTGTCACTTAGTAGCAGAATTTAGTAATGAAAAAAATTGCCACCCTGTGAAGCACATTAATCAGAAGAGCAATCAGAAACTCTGAAGGCTCATATATCAGCTTCTAAGTAGACTGACTTTTTTAGTGATCTTGCACAGGGAAAAAAAATGGAGCTAGCAGAACTAACATGTAAGGTTATGTCTACACAACACTGGATTTTGGTTGGATTTTTGGTATATTCAGCATCTAGAATCCCCCGAAAATCTGACTGTAACCAGTGCCCCATAGCCCGCAAGAGAAAATCTATGCTGTAGTCTAAAGAACATAGTTTTTTTCTGGTCTGTTTTGAAATCCGCCACATTTTAAGACATGTTCTATCTTTTGCTGGATTCCAATTGGATTCCCGTATAGTCAGTGTACTGGGCTGGCTGAAAATCCAAAAACTGGCTAAAAACCGCGGTGTGGAGATGTTAAAATGCCATTGGAGTTTGATTGGCATTGACATTGCTGTGTAGACATAGCCCGACTTGTTTTGAATATGTTCTTATTTACAAAGTACATGATAGAACGCCAATTTAAATAATGGGGAAAAAAAGTGAGCACATAATATCTACATAAAATGACCATTATATCATCATAAAATGAAGACATAAGACCCGTTCACATCTGCGTCAGACACTTTGGTGCCTCATCCAATAAAAGGGGCCTGGCCTGGCTACTAGGGGCATGTCTTCATGGAAAGCAGGCGTGGCATAAATGGCGGAAACTTAGACTATAGAGTTTAAACATGTGCAAGATTTATCATACACTTTATAAATGTGGCGCACTTCAAGACTGCCTAGTCTAAGCTTACACTAAGGGCGATATGTATGAAGGAAGGTGAACAAGTACAGACCGTTTGAAAAGCAGCCCTGTAAACCCGGCTGTAAACCCCTTTTACATGGACTTTAATGGAAAAATCCGTTCAGCGCCCCCCAAGAACGATTTTCCACCAGACTTTTTTTGGACTGCCGGCGGTCTGAAAAACATTAAACAGTTTTTGGGCGGAACATGAACATGTCGGTTTGAAGGGGGAGGGTTTTTCTCTGCAAAGGTGACAAAGCGTCCGCTTGAATGGCCAAGTCATCCCTGATCTCAACCCAACTGAGTAGCATTTACTTTTTAAAAGGGACTAAACTCAAAAAAGGGCCCCAAAAAACCCCAGCAAACTAAAAAAGCATTTCAGTAAAAGACTGGGGAGGCATTAACCCCTTCCCACTTTGGGGCTTATCATACCCCTAGCGGGAAGTGACTTCCCGCAAATGGACGATCATCCCCCCGGCGACCCCGGGGTTTGGGGGACCGCGCGCGATCGCGGCATAACCGCGGAAAATTTACCGCTGGCTTCACCCCCATCCCCCCCGGCCGGAGTGAGCTCCGGCCGGGGGTGAAAAACCATCTTTCCCGCAGCCTTATGCCGCGTAATGATCCCCCGCAGGCGGGAGGAGTGAGCCCTCCTCCCTACAATCGGGAGCGCGCAGAGATCCACTTGCCTTCTCCTACCGGACTCCCCGGGATGCTTTCTGAAAGCATCCGGGGTTTCGGTGACTCACCATCCCACAAGCATTGTGGGCGGGTGTCACTAGTTCCCATGGCGACCTATGCCAGCAGTAACCTGTCACAGATCGCCTCTTCAAACAGCAATCTAATGTTGTTTTTTCCCCATGGGGATTTGCATTAAAAAATCCTCAGGGGGAAAAATTTAAAAAAAATGTGAAAAAAAAAAAAAAAAAAATAAAACCAAAAAAAAAAATAAAATTAAAACACATACACTCCCCTTTTTCCCCTTTAAAAAACCCCAAATCGCCCCAAAAAGACAAAAATAAATAAAGTCCCCATATTTGGACCCCCGCGTGCGTAACGATCCACCCTTAAAAATCTTTCATGTTAAATTCCCGTAGGAAACGCCGTAAAAAAACAAAAACAAAAAACAGTCACAGAATTGGTTTTGTGCACCCTGCAACATTAAATGGAAAAAAAGCGATCAAAAACTCATATAAATCCCAAATTTGTACCAAATTAAAATCAGTTCACCCCGAAAAAAAAAAGTTCTTCACGTTCTGTATAGGGAAAAAATAAAGAATTTAGGGCTCTCAGAAACAGCGAGCATAAATATTATTTAAACAATAAAAACACTTTTTTTTTTTTTAAAAAGGGCTTCCAAATTAAAAAAAACTTTTATAAAGGGGGGATCCCCGTAATCGTATCGCCTAGAGAAAAAGCTAACTGGTATGGATCTGCACGTGATGCTGTAAAAATAAAAAAAAAAACATTTACTGGGTTTTGCAGTTTTTCTTCACCCTGCCTTCCAAAAAACGGATTTAAAACGATAAAAAAGTTTGGCCCCCCCAAAAAATGATCCCCAATAAAAACGTCACCTCATCCGCAAAAAAACAAACCCCCACACACTCTACACAAAAAATAAAAAAGTTAGGCTCTCAGACTATGGCGATGCAAAAAGGTTTTTCCTTTTTTAATAAAAATGTTTTTATTGTGAAAAGCAGTAAAAAAATAAAAAAAAAAAAAATTTGGGTATCGCTGAATCGATGACTTTCTGAGTAATACTAGCTTTAGCATACGCCGGGACCGCTGTTAAAAAAAAAATAAAAAAAAACTAAAATGTGTTTTTGTTCAAAAGCCTCCAAAAAACCTTTAAAAAAAAGTGACAAAACAGCATATGCCCCCCATAATGGGACTAATAAAAACTCAACCATCCCACAAAAACAAGCCATAATCAGTCCGAAAAACAAAAAACTGAAAACGTTATGGCTATCAACAGGAAACAAAAAAACCAATTTTTTATAGACCTATTTTTATTTGTGTAAAAGTAATAAAAATAAAAAAATATATAAAAACTATTCATTGCAATTGTACCACCCCCCCTATAAAGATACCCATCATTTTTTACTGCACGCGAAAGTTTTAAAATTGAAGCCCAAAAAACAATGGCAATTTTCGTTTTTCCCCCCATTTTTATGCCCAATGCAAAAAAAAAAAACTTTGGAACCCTGTGCACCCAAAAAACACAATCACCCTAGTGAGATCTAGGGCGTGGGTGAATCCAAAATGGGGTACTTCTGGAAAGGTTTCACCTGTTCTTTTTTTGGGGGGGTTTGTAAATGCGAATGGCCCCCCCCAAAATCTCGTTCCAAAAATCCAATAACACTCCCTCCCTTATACGCCCGCCATGCGCCCAAACAGCAGTTTACCCCACATGTAGGGGATTGCGAACTTGGAAAAAATGCGTAACAAGGGTTTTTGGGGTTTTTTTTTTCCAGGATGCCTTGTAAAAATTATAAATTTTCAGCTAAAAAAGCAGATTATTGGAAAAAAATGTTTTTTAAAATTTTCACAGCCTAACGCTAAAAATTTTTGTACACACCTGGGGGGTCGATATGCTCACTACACCCCTGGATATATTCCTTAAGGGTGTAGTTTCCAATTTGGGGTAATTTTTATAGAGTTTATTAATTTTTAGCACCTAGGGTGCCCCGAAAAAACTGAAATGGCCCCTAAAAAAATCGTAATGAAAATGAGCCCCCCAAGTCCAGTAGGTGCTCCTCCTATTCGGGGGCTTGGGGTTGAGCCAAATAATGCCTAGGGCCCATAATGGGATATCTCTAAAAACGCAGAATCTGGGGATCAATATTAATTTGCTTTTCCCCTGATCACATTTACCGTATTCTTGTGAATAATGCATAAAAATGAAAATCTGCAAAAAAAGTAAAATTTTTGAAACCTTCACTTCCACTTTGCCTTTAATTCCTGTGGGAAAAACCTAATGGGTTAATAAACTTCCTAAATGGGAGTTTTGAATACTTTAAGGGGTTTTAGTTTCTTAGATGAGTCATTTATGGGGTATCTAACATACAGGTCAATCAAAGTCACGTTAGAACTGGACTGGTCCCCAAAAAATGTGTCTTGCAAATTTTTTGAAAATATAAAAATTTAAATACTAAATTTCTAAGCCCCCAAAAGTCTTAAAAAAAAAAAAAAAACATTTTAAAAAAATTTGGGGCCCCCCTAAAAGCAACATATGAAATGCTATTTAAACATTTTTGAGTGGAAAATAACTATCCTTTCATGCAGAAAAATTTTTAAATTTAAAAAATTTGGGAAAAATTTTTTAAATTTTTTTACATTTTTTTTATATTTTTAAAAAAATAAACAAAGGGAAAATTTTTTTTTGGGCCAAAATTTCTTACTATCTTAAAGCAAAAGTGTCACGAGAAAACAAATTTTCTGAATCAAAATGGATAGGTTAAAATGCAAAAGTTATTCCCCACATAAAGTGACACATGACAAATTTCAAAAATTGGGGGTCCGTCAAGAGGGCCAAAAATGGCTCCCGGGAAAAGGGGGGAAAAAAGGAGGAAAAAACACGCTGGGGATTCCCTGGTTCAAGACTTTAAAGGGATTCCCCTTTCCCAAAAAAGGGTTTTAACTAAGGATTTTGAAATTAACATTTCAATTTTTCAATGATTTCATTTGTTTAATTACTTTTGGTCCCTTAAAAACAGGGGGGCACCGGGGAAAGGGGCTAAACCCCCTAAAACCCTTTACCATTTTTTAAAGTGGATACCCCGAAATGAAAAATGAAAGTCTGGGCTTGAGTCCACAATATAATTAGAAATTTAAAAATTGTTTCCGTAAACAGGTAAAAAAAAAACCAAAAAAAAAACTTTCTAAACCCTTTGGGGGATAGGTAGTTTTTTGGGTTGTCAAATGGGGGTAAAGCTCAGGGATGGGCTGTTTTAAATTTATTTTTTTTTTCTTTTTAGAAATTGGGGCCCCTAAGGGCAGAAAAAGACCCCCGTGGGGTTTCCCACATCCCTTCTTTTTTTTTTTTTCTTTTGCTGATTTGACCTGGAATATATTAGTCCCAGGTATAGGGGAAAAGCAGGCACCTAACCCCACTGCAGACTAAACCCCTCCTTTTTGAGACCAAATCCTGCAGCTACCCAACCCCAGCGCTCACACAACCATTGGGTCCCCCGGGAAACCCAAGGCTTCCCGGGAGAGCTTTTTACATAGGGGGTTGTTTTAAACAAGCAAACCAAATTAAATCTTTTAAAATATTTATAGATTTTTAAAAATTTCCCCTTCCTTTCCTCTACACTATAAAAAATAGGTTCTTTAATGGGGTTGTCTCACTACAAAGATTAACTTTCAACATATAGGGAGCAGTAAATGAAGACTTTTTAAAAATATTGGTTTGTTTATTTTACTTTGTTAAGGAGATGAGAGATTTTTATCTGCTCTGAATGCACTCCAGTTTCTCTAGATTACCGACCTGCTCTTCCCTTCTCTATCTGCTCTCTTATATGATAGCGTGACGTCACCAAAAGTCGGCGCACAGGACTGCCGGCAGCTTAAGAATTTAGGGGGACATGTATGAATACTGTATAGGTTTAAAACTTTGTGTTGCCCAAAACAACCAGTCAGAGCTCTTCTTTCATTTTTTCAGAGCAGTATCTGAAATTAAAGGGGAAATCTGATTGGTTGCTATGGGCAACACAAAATCATACACCTAGTGTTCATACATAAGGCCCAGTGTTTGATCTCTAATAAACAAAGTAGAGTAATTACTTTTGCTTACTTTGAACCCTAAAGCTCTGTTCACACGGCGTATTGCCGACATAATTGCGGGGATGGATTTCGCCCGCAATTACGACGGCTGCCTGTTAGGCAGGGCGGGGGGGGGGGGGGGAGAGGGGCGGCTGGTCACCGCCCCCATAGACAACCATTATCCACGGACGGAATCCATAGTTCTCTATGAGAACTGTGCATTACCGTAATGACTGGGACGGATTTGCACCGTATTTCGCACAGTACGGTGCGGAATACGGGACCAAATCCGTCCCAAAATAAGCCGTGTGAACATGGCCTAAAGCTCTTATCTGCTCTATGGATTAGATCTCCTACTCTCATATCAGTGCAATTTGAAGAGCTGGGAATAAAGATCCGATATTTAATTACTGCTGTAAAGCCACTCATAGCCTAAACAGATTCATGCATCTTCCTGTTTAGGCTGTCATTCTGTCTGCCCTCATACGGTTACATGGACAGACAAGTTACAAAGCTATGCTGCTTGGAATGCAGGGATGGATAAAGCGAAATGCAAAATTGCTGCATCTGGAATAGGTTAAACTGTTTTTTTTTTTTTTTTACATGACTGTATTCTGAGCTGTATTTTTGCAGTAGTATTTATTAGCTAGTTTTAGTAATGATATGGAAAAAATTTTACATCTGTGTTTTTGGGCTTAACTAAAAATTTTGGGCAATACTAGGTGTAAAAGGGCCTCAGGCTGTGTATGTCTGTGTACCAAAACATGCTGTAAAACCAAAAATGTTAAAGAAGGGGGTAAAGGGAGCGGGGAGGGGGGGAGCGGGGGTGCCCCGGGGGGGGAGCGCAGGGGGGGGGGCGGGCAGCGGAAAGGGGGGGCGCCGGGGGGGTGGGGTGGCGGGCAGGGGGAGCGCAAAAGGATGGGGGGGAGGGGGGGGGGTGGCGAAAAGGGGCGGAACCCCGGGGGCCAGGGGATCGGAGGGAGGGGCGGCTGTGGGAGCGCGGTGAGCGGCGCAGCGGACAGAGGTGAGCAGGGGGACGCAGGGGACGGAGGTAGCGGCGGCTGTGGGGCGGTGACAGTGGAGGGCGGGAGATTTGAAAGGGAAAAGGGGCTGACATTTGAATGGGGAGGGGGGGTGACTTTGAGAGATTTGCGATCTGCTTTCCGGATGCGTTTTTTCAATGCCAAAAACGGATCAAAAAAAAGGACCAAAAAAGCCGGTGAACAAGCCCTTACAAGCTAAAGGGAAAAACTTTACTTTACATCACCCACCAAAACCAAACCAAATATGTTTAGTGGATACCTACTCCAAACTTTTAACTGAAACATTAAAAAGTGTACAGTCAGTAATAATTGCATCTTTTTCATGTATCTATCCCAAGTAGGACACAAATTTAACATTTCTAACTATGTATCGGGGGTGGGGTTGAGTCGTGGGGTCGGGGTGCTATTTGCAGGAGTCGGAGCGTCAAAAAAGGGACCGACCCCAAAATAAAAAATTAGTACATTTGGGGGGATGCAGTTCAAAGAGCAAGAGGGAAAAGGGGCCCCCCCATGCTACGCTCCCCTATCTTTAGCCCATCACATGAGGAGTGTAATTGAAGAATGGAGCAGGCAAAGGCTCCCCAGGGAAAAAATTCGCCCCATGGGAAACAATTTCAGCAAAATGTTTCACCTGCTTTCAAAAAAGTAAAGAGGGCCCAAACCCTTCACAAAAAATGACTGTGGCTGAGGCAATTACTTTATAACCCTGAGACAATGGGTTATGTACATGAATTCGCCCCTGGGGTCACCAGCTTATTTCCCCCAACTCCAAGTTATGTAGAGAGTCCATTCTCTAAGCCTGTAAATAATGAGATAAGATGTGATGTCATTATGCAGGATCTGAAGGAGCAATATGATTTCTCAGAACAAATTCAGAGACTTCTTCACAAATGTTTCCTGCACTGTTTTTGCATATTATACAATTTTTCTTGTGTTCAAAAGTCATATCCAATAAATATATTTTACACTGACAAGCAAAATGGTAACATGGTTATTGAACTTGTGACTTTCAAGCTCGATATCTCCCACCTTTGCACATGGAGGCTAGCTGTAATTTTATATACATCTACATATCTTATCATAGAATTTGACTTGCAAGTAATTTAAGCATCTGCTTGGTTTCTACAGATTATTTCCTGTAGACCTGCATGTTACTGTTTACAATTGTACTCTACTACGGTAAAATTTTATCACTTAAAAGGGGATTTATCGTATGAGCTGCTCGTGCTGTTTCTCTGCGTAATATCTCAGATTGAGTTTTGAAATCCAGGTGCTTGTACTTCTCCCTCACAGGCGTGCCACCCCTCCCACGAAGGCTGTCCCCCGCACTGAAGAACTGTGACATTTCATCATTTTGATTGAAGCAGGGGTGCAGAGGTTTGTCTGGATATGACAGCTCTGCTAGCCTCCTGCATGCTTATGTCGCACCTGAGGCTCCACAAGCTGCAGCAACACCATTAAATCTATTATATCTCATAGTTTACTACACTGAGAAGCCAGCAAGCTTTAATTTCCTGTTCTAGTGGTATTCAATCCAAATTGTACTGACAACAGGCAGAGACCTTTACTCAACTACAAGGACAAATGTCATCTTCAATCAAAGATCTCGTGCTTGCTGTCAGTGATATGAGTGAAAAAACAGTGGGGGGGAGCAGCAAAATTAGCTTTGAGAGGAAGAAACCTGCTCATACCTGTAACTGACTTGGGCTGATGGGGTAACGGAGAAGTGTTGGTTTTAACAACGAAGTGGTTTGGAGTTTCTAGTCCCCTCACATGGTTATAATCCCCCCCGCCCCCCCCCTAGAGTTCTACACATATGGTAGAGAGACCTAATATATATATGTGAATCTCTATAATGATATATATATACACCATACAGAGCTCCCCTATATCCATGTATCATCCCCGAGAGTAAATGCATTGTATCACATATGTTGGAAGTGGCTAGGTGTGACTGTGAGGATGGGACACTATTAGGGGGATTTATGTGTGTGTGTACTATTTATATATAAATTATAGATGTCTACACATATATTTTTCATATCTTTAAATATGTGTACCAAATTTTATAAAAGAAAAAAAAAAACAAAACGATGGGGACTTGAACCACCCAACCTCTGTCTTGCCAGATGTTCACATTTGCACTGCAATAAACAAGCAGCTCATACAGCACAGTGTTGAATCCTTAGTTATACACTAAGATATGACGTCATAAGGAGGCGGGGCTTGGCATTCGATTGATGGAACAGAATGCCCTCTTTTTCAAGTAGAGCTTAAGGACCCCCCAGAACCTGTTGAGGAGGTGAATCAACTCTGGCAAAAAAAGCCCTTTAAACAGGCAGTAATTGCCGTACATTGACCCTAAAGCTGGGAGGATGTACATAGAGCCAGCAGACCTGGTTTCACTACGATTTTAACAGCTCAGAGGGGAGTAAAACATGAGTGTGCTGGCAGGCCAATCACAGCGCTGGGGGCGTGGCATTGACGTTCTGTACTAGGGGCATATCCCAACAGGCTGAATGATATGTCAGCCAGCCAATCCACCAGTGCAGGGGTTATGTCTAGGGCACAGAATCGACCACAGGGGGCACGTTTATGGACCAGCAACGCAGAAATAGAAGACAGATTTACAGCGAAGCTGATAGCAGCAAACCAAGTGGACAGAGGTAATGCAACCCAATTACAAAAGTGCTTATTTTTACTGTCCCCATAAATCTGGAGACATGATCTTTGTAATGATAAAAAACCCCCTTTTAAACATGCGCCGTGTATGGAAGGATTCAGGATTCGGAGGTTTGGGAAATTGAGGAGTCGGAGTCGGGGCTTTGGCTTGCCGACTCCACAGCCCTGATGTGTATGTTCTTTTCTGCTATGTACATTGACAAAAATAGCTATTCAGAAACATGAAGGATTGGCAAGAAAAATGATTGTTATATAGTACAGACCAAAAGTTTGAGAAACACTCCTTCTTATCTTTCCCCCCCCCCCCCCCTTCTAACAAGTTTTCTTGTATTTTTCATGGACTATAAAAATTGTAGATTAAACTGAAGGCATCAAAAAACTATAATTAACAATTGTGGAATTATATATTTACAATAAAGTGTGAAACAACTGAAAATATGTCTTATATTTCTAAGGTTCTTCAAGTAGCCAAAACCCCTTTTGCTTTGATTACTGCCTTTGCACACTCTTGCATTTCTCTTGATGAGCTTCAAGAGGTAGTCATCTGCAATGGTTTTCACTTCACAGGTGTTGCCTGTCAGGTTTAATAAGTGATTTCTTGCCTTATAAATGGGTGTGGCAACCATCAGTTGTGTTGTCAGAAGTCACGTGGATGCGCAGCTGATAGTCCTACTGAATGGACTGTTAGAATTTCTTATTATGGCAAGAAAAAAAAGCAGGCTAAGTAGAGAAAAGTGGCCCATCATTACTTCAAGAAATGGAAGGCTCAGTCAGCCGAAAAAATTTGGGAAAACTTTGAAAAAATGTCCCCAAGTGCAGTGGCAAAAATACCTTCATGCACTACAAAGAAAACTGGCTAACATGAGGACCGCCCCAGGAAAGGAAGACCAGAGTCACCTCTGCGGCAGAGGATAAGTTCATACGAGTCAACCCAGCCTCAGAAATCGTCAGGTAACAGCAGCTCAAGATTAGAGACCAGGTCAATGCCACCCAGAGTTCTAGCAGCAGACACATCTATACAACAAACGTTAAGAGGAGACTGTGTTGCAGCAGGCCTTCATGGTAAAATAGCTGCTAGGAAAAACACTGCTAAGAAAACAGGCAACAAGCAGAGAGACTGTTTGGCTAAAGAACCCAAGGAATGGACATTAAGACCAGTGGAATCTGTTGCTTTGGATTCTTGATGAGTCCAAATTTGAGATTTTGGTTCCAACCACGTGTTTTGTGCGACGCAGAAAATGGTGTAACGAATGGACTCTACATGCTTGGTAATCCCACTGTGAAGCATTGCGGAGGAGGTGTGATGGTGTGGGGGTTGACTTTGCTGGAGACACTGTTGGGGATTTATCATACAATTGCAGGAATACTGAACCAGCATGGTTTCCCCAGTGCATCTTGCAGCGGCAATGCTATTCCATCCGGTTTGTGTTTAGTTGGACCATCATTTATTTTTCAACAGGAAAAATGACCCCAAAACACACCTCCAGGACTGTGTAAGGATATTTGACCAAGAAGGAGAGTGATGGGGTGCTACGCCAGATGACCTCTCCTACAACAGTCACCAGACCTGAACCCAATCGATATGGTTTGGGGTGAGCTGGACCCCAGGAGTTGAAGGCAAAAGGGCCAAACAAGTGCTATAAAGGCATCTCTGGGAATCACTTCAGACTGTTGGAAGGACCATTTCAGGTGACTACCTCTTGAAGCTCATTCAAGAGAAATGCCAAGAGTGTGCAAGCAGAATCAAAGCAAAAGGTGGCTACTTTGGAGAACCTAGAATATAAGACTATTTTCAGTTGTTTCCAATGTTGTTAATCATAGTTTTGATTGCCTTCAGTGTGAATCTACAATTTTTATAGTCCTGAAAATACAGAAAACTGTTGGAATGAGAAGGTGTGTCCAAACTTTTGGTCTGTACTGTATGTTACTGCGTATTGCTTATAATTAGTTATTCTCAAATGTGGTCCTGAATTAGTTACTGTATATGGAACTTTATGGGTACAGTGACACGTGTAAAGTGTGAATGTCTCGTAACCCACACCAGTAGAAATTGTCCACGTCAAGCAATGGTTGTGTTTGGTCATAGAACTTGTGTTTGGGACAGCCCCTCTACCTCACATCTGTATAAAGCTGGTGTTTTTTCAGTAGGGGATTTCTAGAAATCCATTTTGAGAGTGAAACTTTTATGCCTAGGTTTTATTTTTAATGATACTTTACACTATTTCATGAGTACATCTACATTTTAATAAGCCTACAAATTGTTTGCAAAGATAGCACGTATTTGCTTTGACCCTACTTACAGGCAATTTAAAAATTACCTTACCTGTACGTTAGCAAATATTACAGTAAAAGATTCTAATTTACTGCATCTAATGCATGAAACAAAAACACTAAACTTACTACATTGACAATGCCCTGATGCAGGAATGTCTTTATCCTTATGTTTTTTTTAACCTTTTTTCATATAACGCGGTTAGTACGTTAATAGTTGCTTACTAATCGGGCATTTATTGAAGGTATCGCTTGTAACACATGTCAGTGAAATGGGGGCATGGCAAATCTGTGCAAGATTGTGCAGATGTGTTGGTGTGTGATCATTATGCCAAGAATAAACAATGTGTTAAAACAATTAAAAATAAAATTTATTGCAGATTTGTTGCGAGAGATCCTTACTTACTCCAATTAACGTCGCAGAGTGAGGGACAAATATGCCACTACTAATTTGCTCAGTGTAGTTCCGCTACGTCTAAATATAAAATCCACCATGGTTGGTAGTGTGTGGAGCTGACTGGCAGCTTAGAGCAATGAGAGACTAAGAGGAGCAGGTGAGAGGTGGGCGAGAGTGGTTGTCAGAACCAGAACCTTGTGTTTGCTCTAAAGGAGACAGAGAACATTTGCTTTGTATCTCTTGACCAATAAGAAATTTTCAACGATGCAATGGTATGTTAGAAAAGTCCCTACACTGTTGAATAAGGCCAATCATTTTGCAGTGGAAAGACCTCGCCTTTAAGTTTAGTTTTTTATTTGTTATTATGTTGCAGATTTATACAACTCACAGATCTTGCTGTGTGTGGAAAATTCTTCAGCAAATTAGATGCTTGTCCACACGGCTAATTTCGGGCAGATAGGCTGCCCGATATCTGGTGACGCCGGATCTTTGTGACTGC
Source organism: Phyllomedusa bahiana (assembly GCA_025379985.1). Classification (NCBI taxonomy): domain Eukaryota; kingdom Metazoa; phylum Chordata; class Amphibia; order Anura; family Hylidae; genus Phyllomedusa; species Phyllomedusa bahiana. The sequence continues at coordinate 47,976 of JAODAL010014702.1, forward strand.
CAGTACTGGTCGCCAATCCGTCGCAGTAATTACGGTGCAATCCACAGTGTTTCATAGAGATCAGTGGAATTCCGTCGCTCCCTACCCCTGCTCGGCACGAATTCGCCGGGGTCGGGGAGTAACTGACATGCACATTACTCAGGCGCGAATATCTGCGGCCTTGGATAATGTGTTAAGTCTATGGGGCTGTTGGGCCGCGCCCCACCCCCTTATTCCAAGACGGTAATTGCAGAGCGCAGTATCGGCTCTCGCAAGGTCCGTTCTGGAATAAGCGTGTGTGCCGAACACGGCATGTACCCTCTGTGAGCATTACGTCTTATGATTCTACAAATTTTACAGTGGTCCCTCATATTACCTCAAGCCTTAGGATACATAGAATGTCCATTGTATCTTGAAACCAGACTCAACATACAATGCCACTGACATGGTACATGTGATTGAGGATCCAGACAATTATCGTCAATATTATTGTCTCCTTTGTATCAACTCTGTCTGTATTGTTGAAGTTGAATTTCGACAGTGATTGGTGGTTAAGTAGCATCTCGTTATAGTACTGTGGGGTATTACATCTTCTACTGCTCTTTACATGTGTCAGGATAAGCAGCTCCTCTGGGCACCAGTTAAGGGTGGCCCCATTTTCTTTTTTTCTGATGCATTGTGTATAAAGTACATGTCCAGCAGCTCTTTCAGTCATATATAAGGACGCTTTATGTGTATTATTTATCTACCTATTTTTTGCGCAATGTATTATGTTTGTAGTGGACATTTTGTGGGTTTCATAATCTTTTTCTAGTTTTCCATAGAGTTATGGTTTGGTCTCAGAAACAAAACTTATTAGTCTTGTGCCCAGGAACCATGAACCCCTCTGAAACACCCTTAAGCTTGCGTACGATCATTTGGTGCGCCTTAGTGCTGCTAAAGCTTATGATGTACAGAAACTTAATTGTTGCAGAAGCCCGGGGGTGATTATCACTGAAAAAATAAAAGTTGAAAACCAGTGTATCACATCTTTGAATTGAAGTGGTGTCCGCTTACGACCCGGGCTATAAAACTGTTATATCATTTAACCCTGCTGGTTAAATGACATTAGTAAATATGTTAATAAAAATGCCCAGAATGTGAATATTTTTGTTCATCCTTGCTGCAATTGGAATATGTAATAAAAATACATCAAAAAAGTCATTGTTGAAATCCCGTATAGTGTTGTCTGGTACCAACTTAAATATGTAGGGTTTGAACCCACAAAATGTAGGTATGGCATAAACATGTTTTGTGAAAAAGTATGTTGTCCCTCCAAAATGAGTACCAATGTAAACATCAAGTTCTCATCCATGAAATATGACCATTCCTTATCATAGCTCTATCATACAGAAAAATAAAAACTGCTTATGGCTCTTTAGCAACATGGCAAATGCACAATGTTTTTTTTTCTTTTAAAAGTGTTTTCATTGTAGTAAGAAAAAAAAGTGTAGTAAATATAATAATAATTATACTTTGTATTTATTGTTATATATATATATTTATTATTGTGCGTGTGTATATATGTGTTGTGTATGGGATGTGTGTGGTGTGTGTGTGTGTATCTATATATATATTATACTTATACTATATATATTTATATATTTATATATTATATATATAATATATATAACTATTATATTATATTATATATATTATATGTATATATATTGTTTGTGAGAAGGTGGCAGGCGACGTGTAGAGGGGAAGGTATTTCTTCCTCCTAGGGTCTGCTGTCTTTATGTGGCGTAGGAAGCTCTCCTGGAACGATGGTTGTCACGTCTCATCGACGGCCTGGGGCTCGGAAGGACAGGCCGTACATTGTAGGTTTCAGTGTAATCACCTATCGTTGAGACTGACAGTCAGTGTTAGTATAGCGTTTCCAGTTGTGCTTATCTTGGGTCGTGCTTTTCCTGGAGTGGTCAAAGAGCAGGGATGGGTGGCCACTTCCACGCCCAGGTGAGGCTGGTATTTAGGCTATAAAAGCCTGGGCCTGTCAGGCTTGTGTGTGTTCTTCTTGTGGAAACTCTGCCTGCTAAGGAGGGAAACCAGCTGTAACGCTCTAATGGTTGCAGGACAGCGATGAACGTCTGTATAGCTAGAGCTCATTCGAGCATGCATTTTGTTGTTAAAAGAGATAATTCATTTTGTGATCAATAACCCAATTCGTTTCCGTCCTCTGTTGTTGAGTCTGAACTTTACAGGCCCGTTTTTCACACGGGCTGCTATTCTGCCGCGGATGCTGGCGCCGTACTCGAGCGACCGGCATTTGCGCGCTTCAGGACGGCGCCAATTGCGGCCGAGCACATTACGTTAAGTTCCTACTGTCTCTCATGTACGAGAGACATAGGTGGATTGTCCGTGTCGCTCCTCCCGTCTCGGTCAAATCCAGTCCTTGCGGGAGGTAGAAAGTGCACATGCCACATTATTTACGGCGCGGACGCGCGTAAACAAATGCAATGATATTGGGCCGGGAGCGGCGCCCCCCGATGCGCTTCCGTGTGTCCCGCCCCGGTCCCGCCCCTTATTCACGGCGGACTTTGTGCGCTCAATACGGTGTGGTCGCACAAGAATCCGTCTCGGGAATCTCAGCCGTGGTGAACGCATGGTCCTAGGCTTTGTGTGTTTTTGTGTTTTCTCCTGCAAAGTTAAAACCAGGCTGCGCCTGGATGTTGAACTTTACTTCTGTTTACACTGTCCGTCTGTTGAGAGCCCATGCTGCTTACCTGTTCCGTGATGCTAAGCCTCCCATCTATATGGTGTAGTCGGATGCGGGCTGACTACAGACTTAAAGGGACATACACGAACCCATATTTTAAAGGTGTAATTGCGCAGTTACGCAAAAACCCGTTCGCCATGGGGCAACAAACCCTGAAAAGGGGTATGGAAAAGTGCTGTGAACCTGTATGTCCTGGGTTTATTGCGTGCGCAGCAGGCAAGCATAGGCCCAGAGACAAACCAGACAAATGGGACGAAGATCTCGCATGAAGAGAGTGTGATCCAGGCTAACCAGCGAGTGCCTGTAACGAGTTAATGACTGCTAAATCCAAACAAAGGGTGCATGACGAGTCTATGATGAGCTGGCGGAGTACCAATGCCCTGCTTGATAGAGGCTATACCGGCCTCGCCCTTTTCAAGATGCACTAGCCTACTCTATTACTGAAGTCTAGCTCCTAAGAGCAAGTCTGGTTCAGTTAGTTCCATGCAGAAGATGACGTCTCACCGACGTGTTGGAGGCCTTATCTCCGAAGTCTTCGAGAGGGTATCAGAGCGTAGTGAAAAAAGATACCTAGTTTGTGGCTCAGTGGTGCCGAGGTAGTGGCGCCCTTTCAACTGGCGGAGCCCCAGAAAGTTCTGATACTGTTTGACCTCGGTCGAGCAGGATGACTCAGGAACTCTTAAGCTTAAAGAGCGAGATTCTTGCATGCTTGGGGGTGACGACCGACCGGTACGGGGCCCCGTCCGAGTGAATAACTGAACATATTCCTGACCGGCCTCTCCAGTGCGCTTCCGTGTATGTTTCGGACATGGTCCACCTGGTGAAATAAAATGGCTACAGCGGAGGAGTCTACGCTGTAGCCCTATCGGATGGTAGAAAAGGTGGTCATCGACAAGTTTATGTCGCTGTCACCTACTCCTGTGATTCTAGTGCTGAGGTCGGACAAGGTGAGACCCCAGGGATTGCCGAGCACCCTGCGTAAACTCGTTTGAGAGGTACGAACGGCTACGAGGACTTACTTTACAGGAGGTATGCTCTCCAGGACGCTCCAAGACCCGGGAAACAGAAAATCGTCGATGCTCTCCGGTAATGACTCTCGGTTCCCCATTATTCCCCAGGGGGGTAGAGGAGTGCCCCAAGGGGGTGGTAGACGCCGAGGGGAGCCCAATGTGAGAAAGGATCTAGTCTCCCCAGTATGGACAGTCAGGCCAGGGCAGAGTCTAGGGAGATCTGCGCTCGGCCGCCATATCTCTGTGGCAGCTGTCCATGGACCTTGTGACCATGGTCGGTCCGCAGCTCACTGTCCCATTCACCGTAGAGCCCTGGAGTGTGGAGACTCATGCCCGGCGGAGGTCAATGTTCGCACGGCCGTGTGTTCCGCAGAGACTGCCGTTCAGAGGATCTGTGTGGCCACGCACCACCTGTGTAAAACATTAAGGTCACCATGGCTACCCCATAACTGCCCTGTTGGATGTCAGGGTCTAGCCTGTTCACCACTGGTGCACGCCAGCTTGATTGACCCCACATCCCTACACTGTGGGGCGGTAATAGGGGGTTGCTATGCGTCCATGGGGACACTCAGAGGAGTACACTACGCTGTAGTATATATCTTGAGGAACTCCTTGTGTGGGGTCATCTCCCGATGTACTCGTGGGGGTCGGTACGGGCCCAGTATGCTACAGCGATATCAGGGATGGCCAGACTTTCCCTTATTTTGGGAACTTATGGCACCATCCTAGTAAGTCTAAAGTTGCTTCGTGTTGATATTGCTGTGTGTCTGTGGTTGATCCTGAACCTCCCTTTGACCCAGAGGCTTCAGTTCAGGCCGTTGGGTGACCCCAGAGTCAGTGGGGACAAACTTTCCACTAGTGGTGCTACACAGGTGAAGACTGACTACCAGGAGAGGAGCTGCTTATGCCTGACCTGGAGGTCTCCCCGTTGATAATTTCGGGAATTCGCCAGCTTAGAGACCCCACCTCTTAGTTAAGGGAGGGGCCAGAGATGAATGTTAAGTGGTTGGATGGTGGAGTCCCAATACCAGGTGGCCGATACCGAGTTTCCCCATTGGCACGTGTAACCAGAAGCTCGCTGTACCAAGTCGAATAAGAAGGTCCCCGCTCTCACGGGGGAGGACGGTTGGAACAGTCTGGTGGTACTCCAGCCCTATTGAAGAATGGTCTTGTCGACTGGCACCATAGCACTTGCTAGGGGTCAATTCACATAGGAAGAGTCGGAGAAATGAACCTAGATGCGCAATCTTCCAACGTTTTTTTGGTCACAGGGATCCACTGTGAGGTGAAACGGTACTGTGAGTCATGCCCTGTGAGAGTCACAGTTATACAGCCTCAATTGCCGCATTAGACCGCATTCCCATTGTAACACGTTACCTATCATAGAGATACCCATTTGAAAAAAGGTGTGCCAAGTGGATCTGGTTGGGCCCATAGTAAAGTCCGCCAGGGGTTACGTCAATATATTTTGGTTGTGTGTTTAGACTACGTCACACGTGTTACCCAGATGCAGTTACTTTGCGAAATTACCTCGTCCAAAGGTATGTCAAAGGACTATTTCAGATGTTTCCCGTAACGGGGCCTATACCGTAGAGGCAAAATCCTTACGAGACCAAGGAAACACATCCCTTTATGTCGAAAGTAATGAAGGGATGTGTAAGCGTATTTTGCATCGCAATGCACTTGCGGACGTCGGATATATCCTCTACTCCACCAGACTGACAGCCTATGTTGAGCGTAGTTCAACAAGACTCTATTAAAATTTGCTTAAGGTAGAGTGGTCAAGTAAGGAATGGGACAGGCACTGGGGATGTTCTGCTGCAATATCTAATGTTTCTGTGCGGTGAGGTAGTCCACATGTGTGTCCAACGGTGGTTCTCCTCCATTTGAGTTGGTTTAGGTAGTACTGTTCCACGGGGCTCCTGGATATAGCCAAGTGGAGACTTGGGAGTCACGAGCGCCGCACACCCCTCATGAAGTGTTATTGAGCACATCTCCCATGCTAATGGCAGGACCGAATTGTCTGCGGGTATTGACCATGTGAGGTGGAACATCTAGACAGCATGGCACAAGATGGCCCAGAAAGCAGCGGTCTATAATCGGTCGCCTAAAGTGATGAACTTCAACCTCGGGGTATAGGGTATTAGTTTGGTGCCCACGCTAGAAAGTAGGTTCTTGCAAAATGGCAGGGGCCTTATGAAATAATCGTATAAGAAAGGTTCGCGTGAGAGGCTAACTATAAAGTGTCCAGCCCGGTAGGGTAAACCTGTAACACAACTGTACCACGTAAAAGACCTAATTAAGTCATGGAAGTCGATCGAAGACCCTGTGCTGCGGTTAGCTGCCCCCTGTTAGTCGTCAGTTCCCGATGGTGTGTGTGTCAGTCAATTTATGGTCCAAAGCCCCAGAAACAGGAGACCAGGGACTGTTTGTACTCAAAGCAATTCTGATTTATTTCAGAACTACCAGGACGTAGAATGTCATCAAACATGACATTGTAACGGATCCGGGGTGAAAGGTCAGTTGAAACCGTACCGGATCCCAGAAGCCCGCATGGCGAGCTATATCCGAGGAAGTCCAGAAAATGTGGATCTCGGGGTTTTTGATGAGTCCTAGACGCGAGTGGTCTCATGCCCCCGTTGTGCTGATACCAAAACCGATGGGCTCTATACGCTTCTGACAATGACTTTCGGAAGCTTAAACGAAGTGTCAAAATTTGACGCCCTACCCCATGCCCAGTGGGTAGATGAGCTAATTGAGAGGGGGCTTTAGGTCATGGCTAGGATACTCTCCACCCTAACTTAACTAAGGGCTACTGGCAGAGTTACCCTTACTGATCGAGCCAATAGAAAAGACAGCCTTGCACACGGACAGGCCGTATACCAGTATATTGCTTACCTTTTGGTTTGCATGGGGTCCGGCAAAACTTTCAGCGGTTGTTGGATATTATCCTCAAGCCCCATCGTCGGGTATGGCGTCAGCATTACCTGGAAGACATCATTATATTTACGGAGGGATGGGACAGCCACCCTACCCAGGTACAGGGCGTGCTAATTCCCTGAGATTAGAAGGGGGACTAACAAGGAATCCTAAGGAAATGCGCCCTGGTGGTTGGTGGAAGCCCGGTACTTGGATTTGTTTCATTGGCAGAGGCATTATAAAACCCAAATCATGCACGGTTCATAAGTATTCAGGAATGGCCAAGCCCACAACAAAAAGGCGGTGAGAGGGCCTTTCTAGGTATTTGGGTTACTCCGGCGAATTTATTCCAGAACTTCGATAGTATAGCTGGCACCTCTGCAGATCTGAACCACGGCACAGTAAGTCGTATGGTCACTTGGAACTCGAGGCTAGAGATGGGCGTCCAAGTGTGCGTTAAAGTTGGGTCTGTGTACACGCCAGTATGGTAACTCCCCAATTTTAAAAAAGAGTTTATTGTTGCAGATGCGCATGCCGTCTGACTGTGATGGATGCGTGCAGTGGCTTGTTCCCGTGGAGTTTAGACTGGAGGAGATGAATAACATCCGGACACCTACACTGTGTAGTAGTGAAGCTCACCCCTGCTGAGAAAAGAACTACAAGCATTGTCGTTCGAGATAGGCTTGCCAATAATGGGCCTCGAATCCCTGTTAAATATTCATCCTTGTTGGGGACGACACTTCGATTAATTCAGGGATGTCAATTCTCGTAACTTTGGTGATGTGTCCGGCGATGTGAAGGGAACGCAAAGGGTCATCAAGGTGGTTCCTTACCTTACGAAAGAATTTCAAGTTTATAGTGGAGCACAGCAGCAAGGGAGGTTACAAGGTAATGCTGATGCTCTTTTCCGAACACACTTGCTTATGGTGGACCGCAAAATTGTGTCCAGGGGCTCCCACAGGCTTCGAGTACAGAGGGGGGAGGTTATGTGGAGAAGGTGGCAGGCGACGTCGCAGACGGGAAGGTATTTTTCTCCGTAGGGTTCTGCGTGTTATGCTGCGTTAGGAAGCCTTCGTGGTACCGCAATGATGTGTCAACTAGAGGCCTGGGCTCGTGTGAAGAAGGCCAATCCTTGTTAGGTGTCAGTAAACACTATCATTATGACACTGTAGATGTTGATATAGCGTTTCCAGTCCAGCTAGTCCTTGGGTTCTGGCTTTCACTCGAGTTGGTCAAAGAGCAGGCGTTGGGGTGGCCACTCCCACGTACTCAGGTGAGGCGTGGTATTAGGCCTATAAAGCCTGGGCCTGCAGGCTTGTGTGTTTGGTTCTTCATGTGGACCTCTGTCCTTAAGAGGAAAGACCACGCTGTGACCGTCTAATGGTGCAGGACTACGAGAGGAACCTCTGTACGTAGCTGAGAGATCAAGGTTCCCGAGCAGGCAGTTTGCTTGTGGTGTGGCCTGAACTTTAAGGCTGTGTTGTGTTTTTGTTTTACCTTGGACAAATAACAACCTAGGCAGCGCCGTCCGATGTGAACTTTACTTCTGTGGCACAGTCCGGTCTGTTGAAGCCCTGCTGCTCCACCTGTTTCGTGATGCTAACCTACAAAATATATGATATTGGTGTGTGTGTGTGTGTACCCCCGGCGGCTGTGGGGGACGGCGCGCAAAAAACAGGACAATGAGTGTCACACTTGAGCCGGCAAACCGGGCCGTGTTGATTTGTCCTGCTTGCAGTGTAAAGCGCCCTGAACTGTGCCTGTCTGTGTAGAAATGTATTAAAATTGAAAATTCGGCCAATGAAAAAATAATAAATTTTTTACTATACTTGCACCTCCACTTCACTTTAATTTCTATGAAACAACTAAAGTGTTGACAAACTTTCTAAATGCTGTTTTGAATACTTAGAGGTGCAGTTTTTTTTTAAATTGGGCGATTTATGGAGGTGTCTAATAGGTCCCATTAAAACCACATTATAACTGAAGTAGTCCCCAAAACAATCTAAGTTGAAAAATTTTCTTGAAAATGTTAAGAATTTGATATTCGCAATTTTAAGATAGCTCCCTAATCGATACTAACACCTAAAAGGACGTTTAAATAGAATTTCAACACAAAGTAGACATATGGTAGATGTTAATTATTTACTATTTTGTTTAGTATGACCATTTTTACAATTTGAAAATGGCGTAGTTGTTAGTATTTTCCCAACTTTTTCTTTTACATTTTCATCTAATTTCAGAAAATAAACAGGAACTGTATCGACCGCAAATTTAGTTTACTTAAAGGTGATCTATATTAGCTTCCTTACTTCGGCTCAATTCACGACGCTGTCTTGAGCTTCATCAACTTGTGAATGCAGGGGCGGTTTCTTCCCCTACCCAACTGGTGTGACATCCAATTCCCCCCTTCACTGCTGGCCTCGGAGGAGTTCTCCCCCCTCCCCTCTGAGTCCTATCCTGTCTCCTCACTGTGTGTCTCTCACTATCAGTCTTGTATTTTATATAGGGCTGTATAACATGTTCAACAGGTCTGCATTCCAATCTAATCTGTCAGGGGCACTGACTCCTGTCTCACAGCTGGAGAGGTATCTACTAGCTGTTCTAGAACGGCACTGATATGCGTGTATGCAGGAGAGTTAGAGGCTAGACAGGTCAATACCTGTTCATGTTTTCTCATCTGTATCATATCTGCTTGTTAGTTCTCGTTTCTGCTAGGTGTGGAGGACAGATAAAATGCTACCGGCCCTAACTCTCGAGTCATTCACTGTTCAGCCCATGAATCGACCCAGGGCTGTCACAGAATGTATAATGAGCTCTCCATGCTTATGTGTGAAATGCTAAGGAGGAGGGGTAGACCACAGCACACTGATATCAGTTGTAAGTAAAAACACAAGATAAGGGACACTGTGAGAACAAGGCAGCTTTGCAAATGACATCCAATTTGCAAAGTGCTTGTTTTCACTGTCCCTAATTCTGAAGACCATTTAATGAAACATAAACACCCCTTTTAAAGCACGGGGTCATGAGAAACAATCTCTAGATCACATGGATAGGTAGAACCGTTAAATAGATATTCAGAGATAAAGTGACACATGTCAGATTTGAAAAATGGGGCTTGGTTCTGAAGTCCAAAACAGGCTTAGACCTCAAAGGGTTAGTTTTGGATTTAGAGGGAGCACTATATAACCTTACCTGCTGTACGCTACAGGCTGATTGCTATTTTTCTTTGCTTGACTGACATCTAAAGAAGTAGCCCTAACTAGTGTTAATGAAGCCCAGCGAATGTGGTTATGGTCATTTTGTACACTGGATATACACAGACTATGTACCTTCTACATATTCTGCATGAATCAGTAAGTGAGAAACAAAATGCATACAGCGTTATCAAGCTCTTGATTGATTGAAAACTATTCTAGCCCAAAGGAAATCACCAGAAAGTGATGTGACATGCAGGTAATTGAGAGAACAGTAGTGCAGCGAGTGGGCAGACAAAGGTGTGATTAGTGAAAAAGTAAAATTATGATACTGTCCCACACCCACAAATAAAAGTATTGGCTGCAAACACCTGAATAATCAGCCATTTTATATGTGTTAGATGTATTCTTCTTGTCATGGTTACAGGGGTCCAGGAAGCTACACTGTGGGGAGTTATCTGAAGATGCTGTACAAGGCAAAGCTATTTGAGCTGAACATTTATTTACCTTGCTAACAAAATAGCAGCTTTGAAATGAAATGGGAGAGGGAATTGGAGGAAACCTTCTCAGAGGAGGAATGGATTTCAGCTTCACTGGTTCCCTACCACCTCTCTAGATGTATAAACCATGTTGAGTTATCCACAAAGCTACATCTAAGATGGTACCTCACGCCTAACCGTATAATCCATATGTCCCCCGGGTTAATTCGAAATTTTGTTGGAGAAATTGTGGTGCCTCTGGCTCCCTACTGCATATGTGGTGGCATTGCCCGACTATTAGGGTCCTTTGGTCCGAAGTGGAAAATTTGCTTTCAGAGGTTCTAGGCTCCTCTATTCATTTAACTCCCGAATTAGCAATCTTAGATAGCTCACTAAAAAGTTATCCACCATCATTCCACACCATCCTGTTCCACACACTGATAGCAGCACTACAGTTATAGCTACATATTGGAAACTATCTACCCCTATATATGTTACCGAAGTGATTACTAAAATAAACGCGCAATTTCGTACTGAAACCTCTTATTCTTCCACCACATCTTGCAATTAAGTCAAGGTAGAGATAGTCCCAATGGGTAATGTCCAAATACTTCAAATAAGAGTTATTAGCCGTTATATACGGATTTATCTTACAGGAATGTGGCCCTTCATGTTAATTGGCTGCTACTGTTAACTCTCACAATTTATAGGTCATGATTAACTTGTATGTGCGTTGATCCCTGTAGCTGCTACTTTCCATTATTTGTGATTTTGGGGCTAAAAATACTTGTAATTTTACTGCTGCAGATTTCCTTCTCGTCGATGGATCCTAAAACATGGACTGTATGAGACGTTTGTCAGGCCTATGTTTCTGCTATTTTTCTGTTGAAAGACATGCCTGGTTGTATGTCCTTTTATTTTGAAAATAAAACTTTCATGTTTTAAAAAAAAAAAAAAAAAAATAGCAGCTTTGAGCAGTCAAGAAATAAAAAAATCAATAGTTTTGTCAGATTGGATCTTGGCACAAAGGAGAAGGAAGAAATCCTCTAACATATTCTTAGGGAAGGTTTCCCCTTATGCTTGTGTTGTGATCAGATCCTGCTTTTGATTAAATGAGATGTACAGTATGTGAGAGCTTTACATTACATATGTAATGTAAAGAGGTCTTAAATGGCTAGAGTAGGAAATTGGTAGTGACAAAAGGGCTCTTGGACATTATGGAGCCACGGTTCTTCCTAATGACACCATATTACCATGGGAAGAAATGTTTCTAGCTGAGAATATATTTTTAAGGCTAATTTCCACACAATGAGTATTTTAGGTCAGAATCCACGCTTATTCTGACTTGCAGTACTCGCCTAAAAGTAAACCATTAACATTGACCTCAATAGAAAATGCGCGTTGTAGTTCATCCAATGTGTACTTCGGTCAGTTTTTAAATGTAAAATTACTTGTTCATTCTTCTGTCGTATTCCACATGGAAAATTTACTATTGAGGTCAAAGGTGATGGCTGAAAACCCAGTGTAAAACATGTCCAAAACAACATACAATGTTTTGGACGCGTTTTCTGTGTCCAAAACCCCATAAATCCACTGGAAAATAAACTACTTAAATCCACATGAAATACTCGTTGAAAACCGCATCGTTCAACGTGGTTTTCAATGGCAGAATCCAACGAGAATTTTGCTCATAGTCTGGATGTACCGTAATACAGCACCAGATGGAACATGCACGTTCTACAGTGTTTTACAGCTAGAGAAGTAACAAGTAAAATCCCAAAACATTAAACAAGCAATGAGACAAAATGGAAGGGTCCCTGCCTTTAAGAGCTTACAATTTAAATGGAATGAGGCTAATAATACATTACACACATGGTGCTATTTTTGTCCTGCTTCCAGCTCTACATATTAACACTGATAATCTAAACAGAGCTTTATGAACCAATCACCTAGTATCTGAATTAAAAGGGTATTTCCATCTTATTGATTAACTTAAAGGGGTTTTGCCACAATCTCATTTCATACCTTCTGCATTCAGCTCTGTGTGCTCAGAAGGGGGTGTGTGATATGTCTGAATTGAATATCATGTTACCCAGCAGGATGACATCACCAGGCCTTTCCTCTCTGTAGTCAAAGAAAGGTCTCTTTATGTGTAGAACTGTAAATAACTACATTGTAGCTCAGAGATAAAGTTTTTGCCTCCAGGCACGAGGGTCCTCGGTTCAAATCCCTGGAGGAACCTGTGGATTTTTTTTCTCTTTATCGATGCACAAACCTGATTGAGGTTTCTTTTTTTAATTTATTTGCACTGTTTGACTAATTACTAAGGAGTACAGAGGACAGGACTAGAGTGATAGTTCCTGGGGTTTGAACACTCAGTAGCTGTCTGAGAGGAGAGGTGATGTCTGAGCATGTGCGACCAGGACTGAGGAGCTCACAGCCCTGGTCGTATCCCCTGGAGACGAGCTGTAAACAATGGATCACTAAAGGAGCAGCTAAGACTGTTGAATGGTGAAAATGTTTATTTAATTTACAAACTTCCCACGTCAATTTTACTTTGTGGCAAAACCCCTTTAAGCATGTAGGCAGAGGTAAGTAAATACTATTCCCAAATACACTGCTCTTCCTATATTCCTTCCTTTTAGAGTTAGAGTAGCACTTTTCTCCTGTTTGCTTATACAAGCTTCTCTAGTTACTGACCATCTCTTACTGCTCTAGCAGTGGCCTGACTGGTGTTGTCACTCCCTGCTGTTTATTATCAGTAGGATAGAGCTTGCTTCTCACTCTGTAATCTTATTTTTCTTCTGAGTAAAACTTTAAGGCTATGTTCACACGATGTACTGCGGCGTGTACAGTACGCGCCGCAGTACATCATGTGTCTCGGGAGCTCACGCTGACCTCGCGCATTACTTATGCATGTCACTTATCTCCCCGCGCGTACAATACGGTCGTATAGTACGAGTGGGGAGAGAAGGCGTAATCCATAGTTCTCTATGAGAGCTATGGATTACCGTAATTTCGGCGCGCATCTCGTCCGTATTAGAGCGCAAATACCGCAAAATTACGCCGTGTGAACATACCCTTACGCTTTGCGTTCCTGACCTGAGGGCAGTCTTGTCATCCTGTCAAGTCTGCAGAGGACATTTATGTGTAAGTACATCAAAGATAACAGAGTCACTCAGCCGCTAACAGTGTGTCTTGGCAAGTTCTTCTCTCTCACTATAAGGTCCCTCTTCTGACAGATGCAGCTCTGATAGCTCACATTTGTAGCCAGACATCCTGCTTGGACAGTGTCATTGTTTTTGACAATGCCAACAACAGTAGTGTCCCTGTAACAAGTTCAGCTATGAATAGAAGCTAGCAGAGCTAAAATGTCAGTCCGTGCTGTAGACCCACCCACAGCCTACATAGAAAGTGGAAGCCTAAAGAGGCCGTGAAGTGCAAAAACAGCTAAATGGGACAACCCCTTTAATAAAGTGCAAGCTTAGCTAGTCAGGATAGGAGCGGGATGAAATTATTTGTAACCAGCTCACAATGTGTATGGACCAAGAATTATGCTTTTGTGTCAAGACATGCTGACAATTTGTAACGTAAGAAGCAAGTTTGAGGTTGTGATTTCATAGGACTGGTACAGCACAAGAAATGTTTTGTCATTGGGTGTGAGAGGAGGTAATAAGGGAAGGAGATATTTAAAAGCACTAGTGGTTTGGTAGATGGGACTAGAGTTGTGTATAACCATTAGTCAGAGAACAACCTGGAAATTGAGTTTATGATGAGCTGAAACAGTCTGTTTCATGCATACTCACCAAGCCTCCAGAAACATCCCTGTATGTCATGGATTGCCATACATTATGGCTCTGTGTCTGGGTGACCAACAGCAAGAGCCAGACAGTGTAATGGCTGAGATTAGTGAATCCGACTAAAGGAAGGGGCGTCCTTCTGTCTACCCATCAGTACCCTGTGACGTGGTCAAAAATCAAAAGCAAAAATTCTGACATTTAAGTCATGCTGCGAGAAATGCCCCTAAAGCACCAAAGAACACCCCAAAAACAATGGCTTCTAAACAGGGCAGCAAAAACTCCTCCCTCTTACAGCCCAGTTGGCACAAGTAAGAATAAGTGCAGGTGGTATACTGGCAAAATGCAGATCAGCAGATCAGACGGGTGAGTAACATTGGACTGACACTTCAGAGCAGCAATCAAACATAAAGTTTTTAATTGGACTTCGATTAAAAACGAATAAAAGAGCCTAATAGGAGGGGAAGAATAAAGACACTTGGGGTCTTATGTATGAAGACTGTCTAGCAATAAGACAGTCTTTGTTACCCATAGCAACCAATTAGAGCGCAGCTTTTATTTTTCCATTGCACTATATGAAATGAAAATATGTACAGAAATTGCACCTATTGACACCTAGATGTTCTGTGACTTTAATAAAGTTGAAACCAGCACATAATGTTCACATGGCATCATTGTCACATATCTTCTGTGTTAATTGCAGTAATACCACATCCCGGGTATTCTTTTATATGAACAGACATATCTGTGCCTGTAGCTGCTTGCCCAAAATCTCTTCTCAGGCCTGAATGGCTGAAGATTTGTATTCAAGTTTGCACATTGCAAGTACTTGCCTCAGAATATTTTCCCACGTAATCCATTGCCACTACTGCTGGCTTTTGATTTAAAGGAGTTGTCTCGCTACAAAGATTAGCGCTCTGAGTGCACACGGTTTTCTCTAGGTTACCAACCTGCTCTCCCCTGCTCTCTCTATTGTTTTATATGATAGCAGGAAGTGACGTCACCACAGGTCAGCACACGAGACTGCTGGCAGCTTGAGAACAGTGTTGTTATCTCTAAGGGCATGTCCTCACAGCAAGGGTTTTCGTCTGGTTCTTCAGCCGGTTTGCGGTTTTGCAGACCGCCTGAAAAACCGGCCGAAAAATAGCACAATTGTGCTCTATGAAAACCCGTGCAGCAGTCCCCACTGCATGGATTTTCTGCCCGCGGGCCGCTCAAAAATCCTTGAGCATGTTCATTCTTCAGTCCGGTTTCCGGACAGAATATGAACACCTCAATGGGAGGGGGGAGGGCTGTTCTCCGCTCATCGCGGAAAAAAGCCACCCCCCCTCCTCTCCCTCGCGGCCGAGGGGACGGCCACAAAACCGGACAAATACCAGCCGGCAAACCTACCGGTATTTGTCCACTGCCGTGTGAACGCACCCTAACAAACGAAAGAGAGTAATTACTTTTGAGTATTTACTTTGAGCTCTGAAGCTTTCTGCTCTATAGATAAGATCTTCTGCACTGATGGCAGCGCAATGAGAAGAGCTTTGAATACCCTATAGAACTACCCACAGCATGACCGGTAAGAGACCAGATTTGTGAATCTAAAGTTGCTTTTGGCTCTGTGGGACAACCCCTTTAATGGTGCAGCCACATTTCCAAATCTGACCTGTCAATTGATATAGAAATAACTTGTTCAGGCTTTTAGCTCTGCAAATAATTCTGGAATAGTCTTTTTGTATAACACATTTTACCATTGTATAATTATGGTTTATTTTAGTTGATGCATTCTATGTTTAACGGTGATGTTGTAAAAAGACACGTGACCCCTGCAGCCAGTGAATTGCAGAGCACACAAGCTGACTGCGAGGGCTAGGAGGACAACAGTAGATCAAGGGCATACAGAGGCAGCAGTTTTATAACATCAACAGCACCATTTTGAAGAACAGCTTGGCCTAGACAATCTTTTGTACCAGTTTGGCCTAGCTCCTTTAAGGAGATACAGAGCCGGCTCACTCGTTGAGCCGGCTCCATACGTGGCGGGTGACAGCTGTTTGAATCGGCCAGGATTAAGGACAGCTTCAGTCACGGCATTTTAACTTTTCGGTGCCACAGTAAACCTGATCACGCTGATTAGAATATGGGGCTTTCCGAGGTCTCTCAACTGGCTGGGAATTTGGACCGGCTTGAAGTTGGGGTTCAGCGTGCCAACTCTATCCCTGTCAGACATCCTTCACTTTCTGGTCCCGGTGGGAGGTGATCCTTGGCAGGCGTCCGGCACCATGCGTAGATTTATCTCATCCTTAGAAGTTGTTTCATCTGGTTTATGCCTTTTTGTATACCCTCCTTTATATTTCTGTCTTTTGTATATGTGCAATTCGGTTGTAGGGTCATCGGTTAAGAGGTCCAAAACCAGGCTTTATTGTATTTGAAAGGCACACTTTTGGATGTAGGTTAACTTGCCATACTACGAGACTGGCACCTTGTGTTCAGTTAACTGCTTTGGTAATTTGTTAAGCTCAGAGTTTGAGCCTTATTTCTTTTTTTTCTGGCCATTTTATTTTTTTTCTATGCTTTTTTATTATTATACATTTGTGTGTACTGGTATCTTTTGAGTTGCCCGTTTTGTCTCTAATCTTGATGGCTATTGCATTACTCTATGTAGCTCCAGACAAGTTTAGCGATCTCCTCATTGATAATTTTGTTTGTTCATATGTAAAAAACTACTAAAAAAAATTGTTTAGAAAAAAAGAATATGGGGCTGTGACCTATTGCAGTACATTGATACTGCAGTATATAGTACAAGCGATTAAGCAGTTGCATGTTCAAGTACCATAGGGGGACTAAAATTGTTGTAAATAAGAAAGTTTAATATATGAAAAACTACAAAAAATGTTGAACAAACCCCATTTATCATTAAAAAAACAATAAAAAACAGATACAATTTGTATCACTGTACCCGTAAAAGTCCGAGCAAATACAATATCATGTAGTTTTTAGATGACAGACGTACACTAACCCTAAAAATATCCAACATCGAGGCGGTTGTTTTTTGGTCATCTCTTTTCCCAGAAAAAATGAAATTAAAAAAAAAAATCGCATACACTCCATATTGGTACCAATGGAACTAGTCATAGGCCTGCAGAAAAAGGCCACAGATCTGCTATAGAAAATATAAAATAGCTATCGGCCTCAGAAAATAGCAATGCTAAAACTCATTTTTTTTCTCAAAAGTTCAAGAAAAAAAAAAATTAGTAAAACACAACAAAAGCTGTTTGTATCACTGGAATCGTACACACCTGCAGAATAAAGATAAAAAGTCATTTATTTTGCTTGATGTACTCTGAAACACCCCCAAAAAATAAAATTGCGCAGTCGTGCTTTTTATTTTCCAGTTCCACCCCAAAAATTTTTTGGGGGGGCTTTCAATACATTATAAGGTGCATTAAATTGTAAAAAATACAATTTGTCCCACAAAAAAGCCATCATATGGCTATGTTGACAGAAATATAAAACCATTATGGCTCTTGGAAGGCAGGGAAAAAAAAAATTATAAACCTGATAAACCGGAAATTGGTTTAAATCTAAGATTTGAAAGTTTTAGCTTTAGCTAAAGTCCTAATATTAATCCAATAATATGTGGAAGGACCTGACGCGAGTAGTTCATGCGAGAAATCCCAACATAACAGTGTAAAAGCTGTGTTGTATGGAGGAATGGGCTAAAATTCCTCCAAGGACTTTTCAATTACTGGAAATGTTTAGATGCAGTTATTGCTGCACAAAAGGGTTATACCAGATACTGGAAGCAAAGGTTCACATACTCTTGCCATTCACAGATATATAATATTGGATACATTTTCTCAATAAACGCTATTGAATGACCAAGTCTCATATTTTTGACTTCTTTCTTTGATTTAGTTCTAGTTATCTACTTTTAGGATTTGTGTGACATTCTCAAAAAAATAAAGAAAATTCTTGAGGGCTCACATACTTTGAAGCAGCACCAGACCTGTAAAATTTTTGACGATCAAATATAGTGCATCCAAAGAACCAGTAGAGGAGTAAATGGCAACTGTGACACTAGATTTGCAATCTGTGCACAAACTCCAGACGCTGCTGAAATTGTTGATGTCTTCAACCCACTCTAGGAATAATCTAGGTGCTGGTGGCATTGGTACCTAACATATAACTTGGGCTTTGGGCAATCAAGGGGGTAGTGTACCAGTTGGAAACCTCCGATGCATGTTTTCAAGTGACACTTGATTACTGAGCACTTCATCACTGTAGGGTCTGTGGGACCAGTATAGTTGTGGATTGGTGAAACTTGATCACTGCATGACTTTAGGGCTCAATGGGATTGTTGTAGGAGGGCTCTGGCAAAAATTGATCCCTGGTTAACTGTAGGGGCTTGTAATAAGGAAGCAAATCTTGTTTACTTTTCTCACACTAAAGCTATGTTCACACGGCTTAAAATGGGCCGTATTTCGGTCCGTAATTATGCGCCGGAGTGCGCCAATTACGGGCCGAAAACGGCCCATTCATTACGGTAATTCACAGTTCTCATAGAGTACTATGGATTACGTCTCCTCTCCCCGCCGGGCGGGGGGATAATTGACATGTCACTTTCTAGCGGCGTATACGCGCCGCTAGCAGTGATTGTCTATGGGCCAGCGAGGTGCCGGCCCCCCGCTCCCGCCCCGCCCCCGTCCACACGGCATAATTGCGGGGCGTAATTACGTCCCGCAATTAAGCCGTGTGAACATAGCCTAAAAGGCCGTTCACACGTTTTATTTTAGGGACGGATTGCAGCCGTACTGCGCGCCGTACTGCGCTGTAATACGGCTGGAATCCGTCCCAGCCATTACGGTAATCCACAGTTCTCATAGAGAACTATGGATTCCGTCTCTCCTCCCCGCTCGGCGAATCCGCCGCGGGGGGAGAAAGTGACATGTTCATTATCCCGGCGGGATACGCGCCGTGGATAATGAAAGTCTATGGGGCCGGCGGGCAGCGCCCCCGCCCCTTATTCAAGCCGGAATTGTGGGCGGAATCCGTCCCGCAATTACGGTTTGCATAAGCCATGTGAACTAGCCCTAAGGCCATGTCCACACAGCACTGGTTTTGGTCGGATTTTTAAGCGAATTCAGTATTTAGAATACACAAAACCCCGACTGTAATCAGTGCCCATAGATCTCAATAGGAAATCTAGGTAGTAGTCTACACAGCTCGGGTTTTCTATTGTTGGATTTCAAAACCACCGGTTTATAGAAAATGTTCTGAAATCTACAGTATTACCGCAGATTCCAGTACAGTTCTATGTACTTAGCTGGCTGACAACCGACAGCATTTTAACATTGCCGTGTAAACATCGCCTTAAAGGGGTTGTCTCACTACAAGGATTGCTTTTTATATTTAAAAATGTTCCAAAACCAAGTCACTTTGCAATATATGTCCATTAACAGTGTCCTACCCATTCCCAGATATCCCCTCTTGCATGGGCTGCATCCGCTCCTCAGGTCGCTATAGCTACCGACCTGATCAAACTCTCAGGATAGACTGCCAGCACTGGTTAATAACTACAGAACTGGCTTCTACTGCAGCCAAGTAGAAGCCAGTAGACACGCCCCTGAATTCAAAGTGAAACCAAGAAAACAGACCTGAGGTAAGATGAATCAATGCAGTGAGACAACCCCTTTAAGCTTTTGATGGCTCTTATAAAAGAAAAAAAAAAAAAGCTTGTCAGTGCTAGTAATGTTGGTAAATCCAGACCAAAATTCTGTAATTGGCCTCTCAGTACAATGCATGAAATGTTTCATTTGATGGTCTTTATGTATTATGAATTATTATAGTGTTTTTTTTTTTGTATTAAAATGTATATAAATATATAAAAACTTCTCTACCTGGATTCAAAGTTTATATCCGCATTATGTACGTACGCACTTCACCAAACTAGGATTATGGAAATATGAGTCCTTAATCTGATTGCCTAGGCTACCACAATAACATGAATGTAGAGTGTCAGTAGCTGACGTACAGTTTATTGCAAACATGGCAACCACTCAACAAAACAAGTGATGTGTAAGGACTGCAGCTATAGCTTAAAATAAGAATAGGATAGATTTAAGATGTTATTTACGCTAAGAGACTGTCAGAAACACCGGAAACCCCCAGATGATGTGCATTAATGTAAGTCTCTAGCTGGCGGCCATGTTGTCTGTTTTACCATACTTCAAACAGGAGGTTTTTAGCTCAGGCATTAGTTAACTTGGGTTAGCCCACCTGCCTTGACAAGCTGATCTGTGTACTTGTAGGACAGGAAACATCCTCTTCAGTTTAGGCACACTTCGTGTTTTTTTTTTTTTTTTTTTTTACTTAAGCCATTATAATAAAAATATTTCATATAACAAGATAAATGAATGTGAAACTCTTATGAGTGTTGCAAAGCTTCCAGGGAAATCAAGATGTTACATTCTCAGATTGTTTGGGGGAGAGTAGTGCTTGTTCGTAGGAAATCAGGACTCATGGGATTATATTTTTCTTCACACTTACTACAAGATTGATGAGTATATTATTACAAGGAAATGTGGAGGCAGTTATTTGGATGAGCTGAGGTGTACTGTAACTTCCAGGGTAAGTTGTGCCCCATGAGTAAAAAGCATTATCAGTGGGCACAGAGCTCCAGAGGTTGATGCTGCTGTTATGTGGTAGCAAGTAACACACAGTGGTTCTTAAAGGGGTGTTCTCACCATGCCTTTTCACAGAGTCTATTCTTCACAGCCAGCTTCAGCCTCGAATTTCCTGGTCAGGCTGTGGGTGGTTCTATAGAAGTGATTGGCATATGAGCTCTGCCTTTCCTAGCTGAGCCAGTGACAATGAGAGGAATGCTGGAGGTTTGTAAACTGTGCTGCATAAGGCTACAGGGCTCTAAAGGGTTAAAGCTTGTCAGTAACAGGTAAACCAGCTCCTGCGTTGGAGATAACAGTCAGCTGGGAGTGATGGCAACATGGTCAGACTGGGCAACTGGAGTAATGAGAGCAATAATCAGTAACCTAGGGAATCTTTATCTCCTAAACCAAGCAAAATCAGAACAGCAATGTATTTGGTAATAGTCTTCAATTACCTTTATCTGCATGCTTAAAGCTAATTATTGTATTAAGAAAACCCCTTTAAGTATGGTGTTTAAACTTTTAGCACAGGGGTGAATAGTCTGCATAGAACCTTTTGGTGGCTTCTCTATTGTGGTTCCATGCTTAACTACTCTGCTAAGCCATTGTAGTGTTACTTCTTAAAGTGCCACAACGGTGCCTATAAGTTGCCTAGGGCTAGTAAGAATGCTCACAGTACAGCCTCGGTCTAGAGTTCTGAGGTGCGGTGAGCTTGCTACAGAAGTATCAGTGTATCATTGATAGGATTAAAGGGGAACTAAAAAAAATTTGAAAAAATGGAACAATAAAAATAACAAACTACACACATTTGATATTTCTGCATTCTGAATGACCCATACTATAAAGTGATCTCATCTCAGCAGTGAATCCTGTATTAAAATGGTGAAATGTGTCATTACAAAATGAAGTTATAGCTTTTGGAATATGACCTTGAGAAAAGAAAATTGGTCCTTGAGGTGAGAAGGGGCATGAACGCTAGGGAATTAAAGGGAACCTGACTCATTGATCATGCTATCTGACCTGCTGGTAGCATGTTATGGAGCAGCAGGGGCTGAGCAGATTGATACATAGTTTTGTCGGGAAATATTCAGTAGAAGTTGCATTTTATTCATTTAAAACCTTTAAATCCCTGCTTATTCTGGATTAAGGAGTCCAGTAGGCGGTCTTAGCAGTAATTGACACTAATGCAAGGAAGGCTGTCAATCACTGATAACACTGCCTACTGGACTCTTTGACCCAGAATAAGGGGTTATGTCGGTAGGGGGCTATGTAGCGGGATATCAGAACAATCCTACTACATAGGCGGTGGATGCCACTTGCTAATTGCAGTTGACACCCGCCAGTAACTGCGAGATATATAGCTGGCTCCATTCCGTGCTGTTTAACCCCTTAGACGCCATAGCGATCACGGCCGCTGCATCTAAGTGAATTCGAAACAATTGCGCACTGTTTCTCACTCCAATCGGGACTGTCGCTGTGAGATCGTGGGGGGCCCGATTGGTTTACCTGGCAGCTGGAAGGCTTGTGAAGGCTTCCATCACCGCCATGTTTTCTGTTTTATCACTTCCCTGCTTCCTATTCCTTTCGTTTATATAATGCAATAGGCTGTATGAACGATCGCGCCCCCTTAATGGTTACAAATGAAAAAAATAAAATAATAAAAAGTTACACATAATTGGTTTCGCCACATCCATAAAGGTCTGATCTATTAAAATATAACATTGTTTATCCCCTACACCGAACACCATCGAAGAAAAAAATCCAAAAGCCAAAATAAATATTTTTTGGTCATTTCACATCCCCTAAAATTTGGAATAAAAGTGATCAATAAAGTCGCATGTGTTCCAAACGGGGACCAATGAAAGCTACACTTCAGCCCACAGAAAACATACCCTCATACAAGTTCATAGGTGGAAGTTCAGCAAAAATTTGAAAAATGGAAAATGTTTGTATTTTTTTTTTTTTTACGGTATCAAAACATACTGTAGAGAAAACCCTACATATTTAGTATTGCCAAATTCGTATCAACCTGTAGAATACAGAACACATCAGTTATACAGAATATTGAACGCTGTGAAAACAAAACTCTCGCAAACATGGCGCAAATATGTTTGGTTTTTTTTCACATTTTACCCCAGTATATATATGTCATTTCCCTGTATATTCTACAGTCAATGATGCCATTAAAAAGTACATCTTGTCTCGCAAAAAAAAGCCCTCGTATGTCTATTTAGGTAAAAAAAAAAAAAAATATTATGGCTCTGGGAAGGCGGGGAGAGAAAAATAAACGTGACAAAAAAGAGAAAAAAAATAGGCTTCGGCAGGAAGGGGTTTAAATATCTGATCGCTAGGGGTGCACTGCTGGGATCCCCACCGATTGCTAAGCCCTTCAATGGTTCCTCGCCAAACTCACACAGAAAGGAAGGCTTTGAACAGAGCAGCGGTCAAACACATGCACAGATGCTCCATTCACAGTCTACAGGAGTGATGAAGATCGCCAAGTACAGCGCTAGAGTCAATTTAACGATCAGTGGGGGTCCCAGCAGCAGAACCTCCCGCGATCAGAAATGTATCGCCTATTCTGTGGAGAAGTGATAACACAGCTCCTTCAAGTGTATACTGCTAAATTGGAGTGATTAGTTTGAAATTGCCTTGGTGGTTTGATTGGTAAAAATAACAGAAGACAAAAACCAGCTATAAATCTGTTTTATATTTTGTAGGCCTCACGTTTGCATCTTGGATCCGTTTTCCTTTTAATGGATCACCTAGAGATGTGAAATCAGAAGTTGAGAATTTCAGCAGCTTACATGCAATATTCACAAAATGCTGCGTACTGGTCCTGAGAAAACAGATTGTGAAATGTGTGCTACTTTCTGTTGGAAATCACCTCATAAGAGTTCCCAGAAGACTATGGTAAAACTTGGAGTCCGAGTTCTTTGGCTCATTACAAAGAGAATGACTTCATCTTCTGACTGCTGTTAGAAAAGATACAGAAAGTGTCAAATTAAGTCTGAAGCAGCTGCAAGCATCTTCTGCAGGTATTGTTAAATTGTTAGTTTTACTTTTCTTAAAGGGTAACTAGGCATACGTTATACACCATAATGCGATTAAAGGGGTTGTCTCACTACATGGATTAATCTAACCTCAGTCCTGTTTTCTTGGTTTCATTTTGAATTCAGGGGCGTGTTTACTGGCTTCTACTAGGCTGCAGTAGAAGCCAGGTCTGTAGCTATAGCAACCAGTGCTGGCAGCCTATCAGGAGAGATTGAACAGGTCTGTAGCTATAGCGACCTGAGGAGTTGATGCAGCCCATACAAGAGGGAATATCTCAGAATAGGTAGGACACTGTTAATGGACACATATTGCAAAGTGACTTGTTTTTACAAGATCTTTAAGATTAAAAGCAATCCTTGTAGTGAGACAATCCCTTTAAGCTATCTATGTACTGTACTTGTATATTTTGAAATTGTACCCTTTTATAACTTTTTGAAGGAATTTTTACGCAATGTGAAATAAATAATATCTACAATTTTTTGCCTCATAAATGTACCAGTTAGGTTTTAGTAATTTTTTTTCGCCCCCCCCCCCCCCCTCATTAGAGGCATGGCTTGCTGTAGCTCTTTCTAAGTATCTACATTTTTGTTTTTAAAGAAGAATGAAATATAGTTTCCATGCAGATCAGAGAAAAACAAGAGATCCTGCAATCTTATACCTCCTCCTCATATTTACACTGCAGGAACCGTCAGCTGCGCATGCAAATAGCAAATACATTGAACCTTGAATGCATATATGCAGGCTAGGAGTGGTCACGTGATCAGTGCCGGACGGTACAGGGTTGTGTAAATGAGACGTTACATGTCTCAGATGTGCCCACAGCTTGCTGTACTCAGGAGCTGTACCCGCACGATCGCTGCAGGAGCCCGGTGGTTATTGACAGCAAGGCTCCTGCAATTGCGATCAATAGCGATCGTGGCAGCTAAGGATCATGATAGAGAGTGAAAGTTCCATCGGAACTCCAGCAATAAGATTGCGGGGGTTTTCAGTGGTTTGCCTGGCAACTGAGGGTCAGTCAACGACCGCCGTGGTGCATGTGACGTAGTCCTCTCAGGCTCTGCCTGGGGGTGGAGCCTGACAGGATGATTGACAGTTTGCATAAGAAATGTTGCAATGTATGATACCTGTGTTATATCTAATGGTCGCTGAGTATAGTCCAGTGGTGGGACAAGTAAAAAAATAAATAAAAAGTGTACAATAAAAATACAGTAACACACACACCGCCCATTACCCATTACAAACACCAAGCACCCCAAAAAAGATCCAAAATAAAAAAGTGCACATATTTGGTATCACGTCATGCGTAAAGACGTAACATATAAATCTATCATGTTATTTAACCCGTTCAGTGAACACCATAAAACAACAATGGCAGGATTGCATTTTTTGTCTATCCCACTGCACATAAAATTAAATAAAGAGCGATCAAACAGTCATATAAACACCAAAATGGTACCAATGAAAACATCAGTTTGTCCCACAAATATAAAGCCCTTACACAACTCTGTATAAGGAAAAATAAAGAAGTTTTGGCTATCGGAAGAGAATGATGCGTAAACATTGTTTTACACGCTAAAAACATATTTGTTTTTTTTACACTGCTACAACATAAAAAAAACTATATAAATTGGGTATTGCCACAATCGTATCTTCCAGCAGAGTAAAACTAACATGTCACGTATACTGCACGGTGAATGCTGTAAAAAATAAAAAACACTACCAGGATTGCTGTATTTTGTTCATTCTGCTTCCCAAAAACCTTAATAAAAAGTGATCAGTGTCATATGAAGCCCATAATGGTACCAATGAAAATGTCCGCTTCTTCCACAAAAAACAAGTGATTAATCAGCTTCATATACAGAAACCTTAAAAAGTTATGACTGTCAGACTATGACGACATAAAAACGCAATTTTTACAAATTTTTTTCTATTGTGTAAAAGTAGCAAAACACAAAAAAACCTTTTTTAAAATGTATATAATTGTAATTGTACCAACCTGCATAGTAAAGTTATCCTGTCACTTATACTGCACGGCGAACGTTGTTTAAGTGAAACCCAAAAAACAATGGCGGAACTGTGTTTGTTTGGTTTTTTTTTATTTTCATGGCCCAATGCTAAAGAAAACTATATAACACCTATGGGTCCAAAATGCACAATACACGCCTAGATTAAGTCCATGAGGGGTGATGAATCCAAGATGTTTGCGATTCTGGATGGTTTCACCTGTTCTGGTACTTTGGGGGCTTTTCAAATGTGACATGGCCCCACCAAAATCTGCCTACTAAAAGCAAAATAACACTCCCTCCCTTATACGCCCTGCCATGCCCCCAAACAGCAGTTTACACCCACATATAGGGTACTGTCGAACTTGGAAGAAATTGTGTAACAGATGGTGGAGAGCTTTTTTCTTGGTTTCCTTGTAAAAATGAAACATTTTCAGCTAAAACTGAATTTTATTGGGAAAAAAAATTGTTTAACAGCCTAACGCAAAAAAAAATTGTGCAACATCTGTGGGGTCTATATGCTCACTGCACCCCTGAATATATTCCTTAGGGGTGTAGTTTCCCAAATGAGGTCTTTTTAGGGGTGTTCATTAAGTTTTAGCACCTTTAGGATGCTAACCTGTAATGATTCCTAAAATATAGCTTAACCCCTTAAGCCGAACGCCTGAAAAGTAGTTAATGACCAGAACATTTTTTTAGTTTTGGCCTCCTTGCGTTTAAACAGTTGTAACTTTTTTATTTTTTCAATGACGCAGTTGGATGAGGCCTCGTTTTATTCGAGACAAGTTGTACTTTATAATGGAATAGTTCAAGTACACTTATAAATAATTGCAGTATTTTTTTTAATTTTTTTACTAACTTTGTTTTTGTTTTTAATTTTTTTTTTTTACACCATTCACATTTCACACTTAATAACTTGTTAGATTAATTCTACAGGTTATTACGGTCGTGTGGATACCAAATATGTGTAGGTTTTTTTGTGCGTGTAATTTATGTACAATTATTTTTTATTAAATATTTATTTTTATTTTATTATTTATTTTTTTTATTCTTTTTTTTTTTACACTTTTTATGGTTTTTTTGTACTTTTTTTTTGACTCCCATGAAGGGAGAATTGTTTAAATTTTTTTAAATTTTTTTTTACACTTAGTAATGTATTAGCATATTCATATATGCTAATACATGCTAATCTGTGTCAGTCTGACACAGGCAGTGATTAGGACAGCACACAGTGCGTCCTAATCACTGGCTTCATACACAGACAACTCTGGGGCCACTCTAGGTCCTCAGGGCTGACTGTGCAGCCGGTCCCTGAGCTCTGTCCGGTGACCGGGCGTTCCGATCACCCGACAGAGCAGGGGATCCCTTTGATTGCGCTGCGGTAACGCACCGCCGCAATCAAAGGGTTAAAGCATCGGGTTGCGGAGGTTTCCTCCGCTTCCCGATGCCTGCAGGACATGCTCTGGGATCGGGGCTGTGTAGTTCAGCCCCGACCCTAGCGCAGCTGCGGCGCCGGGCGCCGCAAACCCCGATGTCTGCAGCGACGTCAAAAGACGTCGCTGCAGACGAACGACCCGCACCGGCCGCCGTCAAAAGACGGTGCGCGGTCGTTAAGGGGTTAATGAAAATGAGATCCCAAAATGACGTAGGTTTTACACTTATTCTGAGCATAGTGGTTGAGTGAAATAGTGCACTAGGGCCACGTATGGGATATCGCTAAAAATGGCAGAATCAGGGGAATAAATATTAAGTTGCATTTCCGGTTACTATTCACTGTGTACCAGTAAATAATGGATAAAAATTGAAAATCTGCAAAAAAAATTTGAAATTTCACCTCTTTGCTTTAATTTTGTGAAACTCCGAAAGGGTTAACAAACTTTCTAAATGCTGTTTTGAATACCTTGATGGGTGCAGTTTCTTATATGGAGTCATTTATGGAGGTGTCCAACATATAGGCCCCTCAAAGCCCATGTCAGAACTGGACTGGTCTCTAAAAAATTATGTGATGCAAATTTTCTTGATAATGTTAAAATGTGCTACAAAATTTAAGAGCCCCCTAATGGCCGAACGTCTTCCCTGAACAACCCCTCTAATGTCTTTTTGTTTACACTGCCATCATAGGCTTGGAGCCTTTGTTGGTAGTTCTATCAAATTTGTCAGGAGTAGCGTATCATGCCACATCACAAGGCCGTGTTCACACGGTTTATTCAAGCCGTAATTGCGAGCCGGATTGCGCTCGCAATTCCGTCTTGAATAAGGGGCGGGGGCGCTGCTCCCCGGCCCCATAGATTTGCATTATCCACGGCGCGTATTGCGCCTGGATAATGTGCATGTCACTTTCTCCCCGCCCGGCGGATTCGCCGAGCGAGGAGGAGCGACGGAATCCACTGTTCTCTCTGAGAACTGTGGATTACCGTAATTACTGCGACGGATTGGAGCCGTACTGCAGCGCAAATCCGGCACGCAGTACGGCGCCAATCCGCGGCGAAATAAGCCGTGTGAACGGCCCCCAATAGAACTTGACAGACCCTCATTATAAGTTACCTGATCCGGCACTGTGTCATGATTTCCATTATGTAAAAACTTTGAGACTCTCGGTTCACATATTTTGATCAAAAGATGTTTAAGCTGCCCACGACTTTCAACGTGATCTCAAATCGGGCAGTCCTATCCTATCTTTACCTCTCAATCGAGCCAATCAGGCCTCCCGCTGGGTCAACCGACCTCCATTATTCAGAGAGAAAAAATAAAAAACACCCAACCTGCAAGCTGCCCTTCTTATGACAGCCTGTGAGAGTGGGCGGGGACAAACCATAAGGGCACTTTCACACAGTGCAGTTTTGGAGCAGTTTTAACTGCGCTCCAATTAAACTGCCTTTTAATACCAGCAAGCTTCTTTCACTTAACTAAACTGTTTGGAAAGTGAGTGATCAATTAGTGTGTTTGTATCCGCAAGACTTCACACACAGTCATTGATTACTTACTTGAAACACCTTTCTGAACAAGTTAGCCCCTTAAGCCGAACGCCTGAAAAGTAGTTAATGACCAGAAATTTTTTTTAGTTTTTGCCTCCTTCCTTTTCAACAGTTGTAACTTTTTTCATTTTTTTCTATGCTGCAGTTGTATGAGACCTCGTTTTATTCGAGACGAGTTGTACTTTATGGGGGAATAGTTTAAGTTCACTTATAAATAATTGCATAATTTTTTATTTATTTTTTTAAATGTTAATTTTTTTTTTACACCATTCACATTTCACACTTAATATCTTGTTAGACTAATTCTACAGGTTATTACGGTCGTGTGGATACCTAATATGTGTAGGTTTTTTGTGTGTGGAATGTATCCACAATTATTTTTTTATTAAATATTTTTATTTTATATTTTTATTCATTTTTTGTACACTTTTTTATGGTTTTTCCTTTTTTTTTTTTTTTTTTTTTTTAAATCCCATGAAGGGAGAACTATTTTTTTTTTTTCACTTACATAATGTATTAGCATATTCATATATGCTAATACATTATAATCTGTGTCAGTCTGACACAGGCAGTGATCAGGACAGCTCACAGTCTGCCCTGGTCACTGGCTTGTTACACAGACAGCCCTGGGGCCACTCTAGGTCCCCAGGGCTGACTGTGCAGCCGTTCCCCGGGCTATGCCGGGTCACCGGGAGTCCCGATCACCCGACGGAGCAGGGAAACCCTTTGATTGCGCTGTGGTGACGAACTGTGACAATCAAAAGGTTAATGTACCGGGGAGCGGAGGTTTCCCCCGCTCCACGGTGCTCGTAGGAGCTGTGCTGGGAACGTGGCTGGGAAATACAGCTCCGTTCACAGCGCTGCTGTGTGCTTACGTCGCTGCAGACAAACGACCTGCACCAGCCGACGTCAAAAGACAGTGGGCGGTCGTTAAGGGGTTAAACAACTGAAAGAAACTTGCTGGAAATAAAGTCAGTTTAATGGGAACGCAGTTAAAACTGCACCAAAACTGCGCTGTGTGAAAGCAGCCTAATGGTAGTGTGATTAAAGCCTCACCCTGCAGACATATGTACTATGTGCAGTATTTACATGTTATATGTTTTCAGAATTCATGTTTAGTCACCATTAAGACATTCTTTATTGATTCTGTTCTAACACTTCACAAAACGGTTCACCTATTATTTTACCATTAATATGAGAAAGATAGGTATTACTATGTGCTGGTACTAGAACAAGCAGCAGAGACCTATCATTCCCACACCTCTCTGTTTCATCCCCTATATGTTCCATGCCTTCAAGTGGCAGGTGGGTGAATGATGTTGGTATTGTTTTGTATTTCTACGGATGATGGAAAATCTCAATAGAGCGGTGTTCTGTTTTCTAACGTGCACTTTGTCCCTCTTGTAATGAACACTATTGAAGT
Organism: Phyllomedusa bahiana; assembly: GCA_025379985.1. Classification (NCBI taxonomy): domain Eukaryota; kingdom Metazoa; phylum Chordata; class Amphibia; order Anura; family Hylidae; genus Phyllomedusa; species Phyllomedusa bahiana. Next base: position 78,217 of record JAODAL010014702.1, read on the forward strand.
CCTTTTGTTCAATGTTTAGCAGTGGGAGTTTTAGGTTGAACTAGTTTTAGCGGCTCGGCATCAAAGCAACAGCTTTATAACGATTTTCTAACAATCACCTGAATGTGCCAACTTTTCCCATAACCTACCACACAGATGCATTGCTGTCTGTGGTACAGATAACAGGTTAATAGAAGTTTCCCATACAACTTGCTCTTTATTTCTAAAATAACAGTATTTTCAATTAAATGTATGCTTGGTTTAGATAATGCTACAAAGAACTTTAGTACCAAGTATATTATTATTATCAGTAATAATAAGAGGTGTTTCCACCGTAGACTTTAAAGGGGTTGTCTCGCTACAAAGAATAGCTTTCGAAATGTGGGGAACACTAAATGAAGACATTTTCCAAATATATTGCTTTGTTCATCGTTTCTTGTTAAGGAGCTGCAAGTGATTTTATCACCTTCCAGGCTCTATTTGGTTCTCCTAGTGACCGACCTGTTTATTTGCTCCCCCCCTGCTGTTTGTTCTATCTGATAGCAGGGGGTGACGTCATCACACAGGTGGTGGCAGCCAGAGTGAGAGCCTGTGTGTTATCTATATTTCAGACAAAAAACAGTAATTAGTATTGTTTGCTTTAGATAAATCTCCTGCTAGCAGTTTCAGAGAAGCTTCTGAGCTAATTTAAACTAATTAGCGGAGGTCTGAATAACGGAGTTGAATACACGGAGCTCATATGCTAACTACAGACAGCTTGACCAGGAAGTGACAGAGCATCTTATAAAACTTTGAGGTGAGACAACCCCTTTAATGGCATATCACTAGGATATGCCATCAAAGTGTGATAGGTGCAGGTTCCACCTCTGGGACCCACATCTGTCTTGGGAATGGGTCTCTGAAAGATACGGAACAGAATGGAAAGCTGTTTGCACTTGCACATTGCTCTCCACTCTGTTCTATGAGAGTGCTGCGTGCAGGCGAACACTGTGCTCATCTGTACTCGGAACTCTCATAGAGTAGAAGGGAGAGTTGTGCAAGTGCGACCAGCTTTCCATTGGGCTGTGACAATGGAGAACAAAAAGCAGCGATTCCACTCTTATTTTTTGGATTTCATGTTTATACATTTACAACATTCGCCATGTGGTATAAATGACATAATACTTTAACTATGTGGGTTTGTAGATTTACAACAATATCAATTTTATGTAGTTTTTATATAGGTTAGACTTTTTCTTCACTTTTTTATGCATTTTTGGGGAGGTAGGATAATGAAAATACAGGAATCCTTGTAGTCTTTGTTTAGTTCTATTTTTTAACAGCGCTCACCATGCAGTATACATGACCTGTTTGTTTTACTCTCAGGGATGATATTATAACATTTTTTTTAATGTTGTAGCACATTGATTATGTAAAACAATGTTTATGCATCGTTATATTTTGATATTTTTTTTTATTTTTCTGTATGTGGAGTTGTTGAGGGCTTTTTTCTTTGCGGGACATAGTGACATTTTTATTGGAACCATCTAGGGGTTCATATGACATTTTCTACCACTTTTGTATTCCATTTTATGTGTAGCAGGAAGAATTAAAATTGGAATTCTGCCATTTTTTTGTGGCGTTCATTGTGCAGGTTAAATAACATGACAGATTAAGGGGCCGTTCACACGGCTTATTTTGGCGCGGATTGGCGCCGTACTGCGCGCCAGATTTGCGCTGCAGTACGGCGCCAATCCGTCGCAGTAATTACGGTAATCCATCGTTCTCATAGAGAACAGTGGATTCCGTCGCTCCTACCCGCTCGGCGAATCCGCCGGGCGGGGAGAAACTGATATGCACATTATCCAGGCGCAATACGCGCCGGGGATAATGAAAGTCTATGGGGCCGGCGGGCTGCGCCCGCCCCTTATTCAATCCGGAATTGCGAGCGCAATCCGGCTCGCAATTCCGTCTTGAATGAGCCGTGTGAACACGGCCTTACTGTATAGGCTAGATAATGGCAGGTGGACTTATACAGTTTTGATCAAAAATGTGCCCTTAGAACCTCAAGTTTTCAGGTATCTAAAGTAGCAGAAATGCTTTTCCAAAAAAAAAAATGTTCCCGTTGACTGTTTTTTAGTGCTACTAGAGTTCTGCTGATATTGGATTGTGTTTGTATTTTACTGCCACACTTGCGTGCACCTATGCTCATTTTTGCTGAAATTTTTTTTTGGATGTGCAGACCAAATGTTTTTTGTTTTTTGCTTTTTTGTTTTTTTAGATTTATAGGTTAGGTTGTTAGAGACACAACAGTACCATGGCTGTTTACTTTAGTTTCATTTTGGATCTTTTTGGAGTGACTGGCATGTGTAATTGGAAATGGGCGGTATACATGTATTACTTTATATTCTCTTGTGTGTTTTTTTTTTTTTTTTTTTACTTTTACGTATAATATATAATATTTCTTGTCCCCATAGGGGACTTGAGTCTGTGATCTCTTGATTGTTGCTACAATACATAGCAGTACATATCTGTACTGCTATGTATTGTCTAACTGTCAATCACCGTGTCCGAAGACACGGCTAGGCACGGCTAGTGGGTATGCGCAGTGGCGTTCTGAGGACGCCGTGGTCTATGACAAGCCTCTGGTGAGTCCCACTTAGCAAGATATCATTTGAATGATCACTTTTATGATTGGCTAGATAATATTATTGAATGGGTTTTCCACATGATAGGTTGGGCTATTTATATGTAATGCGCCGTGATTGGCTAATAATGTGGTGATGCTCACTGGTTCACATATATATTGTGGCACTATTGGCTTATAAGGTATGCTTGAAAAAGGCTCACTGTTTTTGCAGCCGAAACGTTGCTCTTTTTGTACTTTGGATTCCAATAAAGGAGGACTTATGCTGACGTCCGTGCTGTATATTTTTTTGGATATGATATAGCGAGTTTTTGGGGGGTCTCCCCTTAGGACGTCTGTGCATTAACCTCCCTATGAAAATCTTAATAGGACTTCAGTGCTGACCCAACTACGTTTTTTGGATCACAGCTAGGCATGGTGACATCACAGACCATCCAGAAGCTTTTGTTAGGTTTCCAGGCAGCCATCATCACCATGCAATCGGGTGCTGATGCATACAGAGGAAGCTCCCACCCTTTGTCCTTTACTTACATGCGCGGTCACATATGACAGCAGCATCTAAGGGATTAATCCGCCGCAACTAAAGTAAACTGTGGTCCCAGACGATATCGCAGGACCACAACTGTAGAGCACAGCTGGTTCCCTGCTGCAATCGTACAAGCTCAGAAGCAGATCGCCTCTCTAAACTGACATCAAATGATGGGAATGGGTTAAAATAGAGAGTCCAGTTACTTTTTTTTCCCCCCTGAACTGTGGAGGGTTACAATAGTGTGCACAACAGAGGACCCGAGTAGTACAATTGTTTTGGTGGTAATTGAATTAAAGGGTATGTTTACACATCGTCTTTTGGGGTGTTTTCTGGCACGTATTTTGAATAGAACTTAGCTGAAATACGTGTCGAAATACGCCCCAAACAGTTTGCAATACAGTAACCATAGACCTCAATATAAAATATGCAACGTCAACCACACGCCGCATATTTTATGATTGTTATTTAGTGACCCCTTTTTTTTTGCGTGATCACGTGTAGGGGTTTAAAATTTGTAAAAGGGCGGATTAGCTTTGAAATGACGTACTTGTGTTTCCGCCACACAATAATATGTGCTGTAATATGATGTGTGAACTCCCCCAAACTGTGCTTGTTTATAATTGAGACTTACTATCAGACCTCATTTTATTGGTAATCCGTACAGAAATCTGGATAGTTCAAAAGGGTTTACTTACTTTTTCCTGAAGCTGTATGTCTTTCTCCATCCTTAGTTGATCATTAAAATACGCATGCTTATAGGGGGTGATTGTGATACTAACATTATATTGGAGAGTTGCTGTTTCTGCTTTGGGGATTGTTTTTGATTTACCAAATGTGTATATTTTTATACTGATCAGACTCCCTGGGGATAGAAACAGTTAGGGCATGTCCCCACGGCACAGGTTTTCAGTCGGTTTGCGGTTTTTCAGACCGCCTGAAAAACCGGCCCAAAAAAAAGCACAAGTGTCTATGAAAACCTGTGCAGCAGGGCCCCCCCTGCACGGGGTTTTCCATCCGGGTTTTTCGACCGCGGGCCCGGGCCCCAAAAACATTGTGCAAAGCACAATCTTTCCCTCGGTTTTGGACGGAAAAACGTGCTAGCCCAAAGTGAAGGGGGAGGGCTTTTTCCCCTCATCCGGAAAAAAAGCCGTCCCCACCGCGGCCGTGGAACGGCCCCAAACCAGGACAATACCGGGCCCGGTATTTTGGGCCCGTGCAGTGAGGACGCCCCTTTGGGGAAGTGCCAAAATACCCGGGGGTTATGGACCGGTATTTGCCTGTTTTACGGGCCAAACCCACGGCGCGGGGGGTGAGGGGGGGGGCTTTTCTCCGCATGAGCGGAGAAAAGCCCCCCCCTTCCATTTAGAAGACATATTTTGCCGGAAACCCTACAAAAAATTTCACAATAATTGCGGGGGACCGCGGGGAAAAAATGCCCTAGAGCCCCTTTTGTTCATTTTCGGCCGTTTTTTTTTTTAGGCGTCTGCAAAAACCCAAACGCCTTGAAAAAAACCGTCCCCCGGGGGGACACCCCCTTTCAGGATTTTAAGACGTCAAAAAATGCAGCACAGATGCCTAATGAAATACATCAGTAAAATACCGAGAATCATACACTTTCCTTGTATGTTTAATATTTCAGAAAAGCGAATCTATGTGTGTTTAAATAAATGGTGAGAATAAAATGTAATATAAACTCCTGACATCGCTTGCCTTCACTGCATCAACAACAACTAACATCAGAGGTCTAGTACTATATACAGACCTGTATATAAGAAAAACAAAGCCGCTGCCCACAGTAACTGGATCACGAGTGTAAATGCATGCATATTCTATTTCCTCTACTGTGTGTACCACAATTACATAACCTCTGTGTTATCTATCTCCATCTGGATGTTTCTGCACTTCACACTGTCAGAGGCCTGTGAAAAACATTGCAGCAATATCTGTTTTCACACTGTTGTTTACACCCAGTGAAGTGGCCCGTAACACATTCACTATCCATGATGAATATGAAGGACTATAATCACTGATCTTATTTACATGCAAGTTGTAAATAACCCTGTTGTGAAAAACAAGGGTGTAAATATTTCAGTATGATCAAGTTAGTACTATTCTAGAAAAAAAAAAAATCTTATCTATAATAGAAACAATATTCACCATCTTCTTACAGTTCGGTTTTGCCATGTGCTAAGTGAAGGGATTTGGATAATTTATCTTTATTTTTTTATATGTTCTCACATAATATTCTCACATATGCTTCAGTATTACTAGAAAATAGATATGAGGATATGTTAGGCTGTAACTACATGAAGCTTACGAGCCGTAAACTGAAAATCCAAAACTGAAGTGTATCTTGTTTTTTTTTTATTTTACAAAACCCTTTACATGTGATGTAGAATATACAGTTGAAACCAGAAGTTTACATACACTATGTAAAAATACACATATGCATGTTTTTCTTGCTGACATGAAATCAGAATAAACCTTACCTGTTTTAGGTCAATTAGGATTACCAAGATTATTTATATTTGCCAAATGCCAGAATGATGAGACAGAGAGAATTTTTAAGGCATTTTTATTACTTTACATACACTAGGATTACTATGCCTTTAAACAATTTGGGACAGCCCATATGATGATGTCATGTCTTTGGAAGCTTCTGATAGTTAATTAGAGCCACTCCTGTGGATGTATTTTAAATCACACCAGAAAAACACTGCTTTTGTGTGTAACATCATGGGAAAGTCTAAAGAAATCAGCCAATATTTTAGGAAGAGAACTGTGGACCTGCACAAGTCTGGATCATCTTTGGGTGCAATTTCCAAATACCTGAAGGTGCTTCTTTCATCTGTACAAACAATTATATGCAAGTACAAACAGGATGGGAACGTCCAGCCATCATACCGCTCAGGAAGGAGACAGGTTCTGTGTCTCAGAGATGAAAGTGCTTTGATCCGACAAGTGCAAAACAACCCAAGAACAAAAGCAAAAGACATTGTGAAGAGGCTGGCGGAAGGTGGTCAGATTGTGTCATTATCCACAGTGAAACAAGTACTGTATCAACATGGGCTGAAAGGACACTCTGCCAGAAAGAAGCCATTATTCCACATGTCCTGTGGTCTGACGAAACTATAATTGAACTATTTGGCCATAATGACCATCGTTATGTTTGGAGGAAAAAGGGAGAAGCTTGAAAGCCTAAGAACCACCATCCCAACTGTGAAACACAGGAGTGGCAGTATCATGTTGTGGGTTTGTTTTGCTGCAGTAGGGACTGGTGCACTTCACAAAATAGATGACATCAGGAGGAAAGATGATTATGTGGCAATACTGAGGCAACATCTCGAGACAACAGCCAGGAAGTTAAAGCTTCGGCGGAAATGAGTCTTCCAAATGGACTACGACCTGAAGTGTACTGCCAAACTAGTTACAAAGTGGCTTAAGGATAACCAAGTCAAAGTCCTGAACTCAATTGTATTGAAAATTTATGGGCAGAACTGAAAAGGCAGGTGCGAGCAAGGCGACCTACAAACATGGCTCAGTTACTCCACTTCTGTCAGGAGGAATGGGCCAAAATTGCTACCAGATATTGTGAGAAGCTTGTGGAAGGATATCCAAAACATTTGACCCAAGTCATACAGTTTAAGGGCAATGTTACCAAATACTAATGAAATGTATGTGAACATTTGACTTTGCAGAAAGTAATAAAAATGCCTTAAAAATTCACTCTCATTATTCTGGCATTTGCAAATATAAATAATTTTTGGATCCTAATTGACCTAAAACGGGTAAGGTTTATTCTGATTTCATGTCAGATAGTGAGAAAAACATGCATATGTGTCTTTTTATATAGTGTATGTAAAGTTCTGGTTTCAACCGTATTTGCCTACACCTATGTATGCCAATAATTTCATATGGAGGAACACAGATTCTGCACATATCCAATAGAAAATTGTCATGCTTTGTTGGATGCCATATTTACAGACTTTTTTAGAAACATTGCATACACATGTCACTGTGCTGAGGCTGTGTGGCTCTATACCAGTGATGGCGAACATATGACACCCGTGTCAAAGGTAACACGCCAAGATATTTTGGGTGACACACATTGTGCTATCTCTGAACCCAGACTCAGACTGGGCCCCGAGCTCCATGTCAAATTTCCACATAGAAGACAAGTGGCTAGATGTCAGTTGTATACACGGGGGGGTTGTGTATACAGGAGGGGCTGTATATACATGGTGCCTTATACAGAGCTGAGAATATAGGGGGCAGCTCTTATACTGAGCTGTATATACACTGCTCAAAAAAATAAAGGCAACACTTAACACAATGTGACTTCCAGTCAATCACGCTTCTGTGAAATCAACCTGTCCAGTAATGAATCAATACCGATTGTGAATCAATTTCTTCTGCTGTTATGCAAATGTAACCGGCAACAGGTAGAAATGATAGGTAATTAGCAAGACAACCCCTATAAAGGAGTGGTTCTGCAGGTGGTCACCACAGACCATTTCTCTGTTCTCATCCTTTTTGGTTGTTGTTTTGGTTACTTTTGCATCTTGTCATTGCTCTGTCAGGTAGCATGAGGCGGTATCTACAACCAACAGAAGTGGCTCAGGTAGTGCAGCTCATCCAGAATGGCACATCAATGCGAGTTGTGGCAAGAAGGTTAGCTGTGTCTGTCAGCAGAGTGTCCAGAGCATGGAGCAGATACTAGGAGACAGGCCAGTACACCAGGAGACGTGGAGGGAGCCATAAGAGGGCAACAACCCAACAGCAGGACCACTACCTTCTCCTCTGTGTAAGGAACAATAGGAGGAGCAGGGCCAGAGCCCTGCAAAATGACCTCCAGCAGGCCCCCCAATATCCATGTGTCTGTTCAAACTGTCAGAAACAGACTCCACGAGGGGGCTATGAGGGCCCGACATCCACAAGTCTGTGTTTTGCTTACAGCCCAACACCATGCGGGCCGATTGGCATTTGTCAGAGAACACTAAGATTGGCAGATTCGACATTGGCGCCCTGTGCTCTTCATGGATAAGACCAGGTTCACACTGAGCACGTGACAGAGTCTGGAGACGCCGTGGAGAACATTCTGCGCCTAAACCCTGGCAGATCG